>ML802048.1:445979-469407 GCA_009831015.1 Picea engelmannii
AGGAGAAGCTTCTATGGTGAGGTGGCATCCGAATGGTTTGGATCTTACTCGCTTTCATGATTTAGTGGGATCATCCTAACCTCCTCACCTTATCCTCTTCAACTTATAAAAGGAGAGGAGTTCTCATGGAGAAAGTTAGATTTTGTTAGCTTGGGTTAGCTTTGTTAGTTCATAATCTTGTTCTTGATTGGCTTGGAATTATCAGCTTGGTTGGAGTGGCTTTGAGATTTGCTTTGTCAAGATAGATTGTGAGTAGCTATCAGATCTATGGTTTCAGAATCCTTGGAGCAAGAAGTGTGTGGGGAACGAAGGAAAGTTGGAAGGGACCTTACGACATCAAGGCAATGGTTGTAATCTCTCTTTCACATTTAATATGATACAATAATATGATTCTTTCTCATAAAGCTATTTTCACTTTATTGTATAACTCCTTGATCATATACATAGATTGACTATTGAATAGATTGTGCTTTCTTCACTCCACTTGGTTTGTGTTGTCTTGGTCTTTACTGCACGAGAGCATTGGAGTGAAGCGGGAGCAACAAAGACCAAAGGAAGCGATAATAAGGTATGTTCCTTGTTCTTGCCTCCTATTTAATTCAATGGTTAGAATCTAGGGAAAGAGTCATATTCTGTCTTGCTTTGTTCTAGATCCAGGTGGACCTAGGGAGATCGGTTTGTGTCTGCACTTACAGATTTATCCAATAACAACTTGCCCCTCCCCAATCACCTCGTGTGAAGACCCTAAAGAGATAGGCTACTAAGGTTACCAATTATGACAATGATGCCTGGGGAAGCAGTTGACAATCAGATATATGCGCAAGGGCAGGGTATCTAAGCCAAAAATATTATCGAGAAGATCCACACAATATTTTCTTATCAAGTGACCCCCAATAATACGCGCATTCACTACATTAAGGCCAACAAAGCAGGGTGAGTAACACTGCTGGCCCTAATGCGACCTCGTGATTGACCCTTGTGTTAGAAGGGCTTCTCAGGATAAAATGTAGCAAGTCGATTTAACTCTCCCTATCACAAGATACTATTGTGTGTTTTGATTCTTTGGAGAGTATTCCTCACAACCTATTCCAAAGCGCTATCCTTAGCTAATGTTGGTGTATAAGAGTTCTATAAAATAAAAGTTACTATATAAATTTTAAAATTACGCTGAGTTTTAATGGCTATTGTTTAACTAAAAAAGGAAGCAGAGATGAAATTCATGAATTGATTGACCTTGACTCAACAATATGGAAAGAGAGATGAGATGCAATCTTTTCATTTGATGAACTTGTTGAGCACTCAACACACCCTAAAAAGCCTATGTGAATTTTTTACTTTTTTGGGTACCACCTGATCTTTGCACTATTTGATTTGACTTTATTTTTGTAAAAATGTTTTTCCTTTTGCTTATTATCTTGATTCTCATTATCTTTTCAGATTTGTTGAACTTATGAAAACCCATGACTTAAAAAATAACTGTGACGCCTGAATAAGGAATCAAAAGCCAAAAGACTTTGCCCGACAAACTTAGATTCGACATTGGAAGGAATTCAAAGAAGGAAAAGAGACACTCGGGAAACCCTAGTCACAAGCGCCGCTCTTCATCGACATTTGTAAAAATTGAGTTTTGTTTGCACCAATGTCTTGCAAAAGGATATCGTTGATAGCCAATTCCTCTTCGGCATCGGTAAAAGATGAGGGGCATAGTCATTAATCAAGAAAGAAAGAATATCACCAATATCTAATACCCAACGTGCCTATCGAAATCGGGGAAGACCTAAAAGTATCACAACGAACATTGTGACCACACTAAAGAGTTTTCCTGTTTTCCGATCCCAAATGCATTTCGGCATCAGAACTTTTGAGGAAGCTAATTCGTAGAAAAACACGTGATAAGTATCGCCGATCGCCGATCCTAGATATTTTTTCGGCATTGACAAGATAAGGTATGTTTTGAAATGAATATCTTAAATAAATCCCCAAATCCAATTATTACACATGGATTAGGCCTAATATCTTCAACGCCACATGTCTGTGCCAGATTAGAGAACTGTATGGTCTAGTTTTTCCCTGAGTCATTTCCTTTGGTCCCCTAAGTCCTAGTCACACCTTCGAGTCAACTTTCCCATGACAACATTGTGCGATGATATTTATCGGTGTCAGAGCTTTGGTGAGGGACATCAACGAAAATGTCGTAACGCATCCTCGATCCCCGATTTACCCACTGAGAAAGCGACATGATGGGATGTTTTAGCGTTAGATATGATTATATTTTGGGCATTTAAAGGGATAATTAATACCAAATCCCACATTAGTTTCTACCTCATGTGCCAATCAACACGACCATTTTAAATTACCAATAGACTACATCACCCCCTCGAGCCTCCGCTATCAACCCACGATGAATTTAAGTTACAGAGATTCGGTGACATATTTGTTTAAATTGCACTCATCACTCAAATTGAATGAATGATGCGACATGGTAAGTTCTTCACTGGTTTAAATTCTCTTGGGCCATTGTAAGCAGTTTCATTTTGCATGCAAGGAAGTTCAGAGCATCTGGAGAAGCAAGACGAGCAATTCGAAAGCTACAGATATCCCGTGAGTATGAAATAAACTAGGTTTAGCAAGATTTATAGGTATGTACCCAAGTTTGTGGATTTTACATGTTTACACTTCATATATTTTTATCCGGTGCTGCTCTGTACACAATCTCTGAATTTTTATTTTGAATGCAGGAACAATGCCGCCAAGAAATCCAACCACTAGAAGATCGCTGAAGCTGAAAGAACTAGAGGTAGGTGAAGGCTCCTCCCCAGGGGTTGTAAGACAATTGGAATTCACGCCGATACTGAAGCCTGTAATCAAAGCATCAACGAAGAAGGCTTTCATCCAGCCTATGGCCTTTGGAGATACAGAGGCAAGCACAGGGTCCGATATGATACTCCCGCATTGGGGAGATCTATTTAAAATGATAATCTAGGAGGAATACCCAGAATACATCCCACACAGTGATACTGATGTTAGAGCACCCGACGACGTAGTGTTCCCAAAGATCCGACGGTCATACCTGCATATGGTGGCTAGAAAAAACCCTGTCTTTCCCTACGTCGAACTCTTGAAGTGGATCATCAACCACACATACACACACAAATTTTTGATCAATGATGATAATGGTGGTTGTGTCGGAGTGTTCTTACTGATTGAAGTCTAGAAGTATTACAAGCTTAGAGACCTTGAGGATCGACTGGACATAGATTTTGTTGTAAATTTATACGAGTGCAATGACACTCGCTAGGTGATGCCCTCATGGTGGAGAGAAGATAATAAATACACCAAACGGAGCATAGGATGGTACTAGGTGACCAACTTAAGGGAGATATACATCTACCTGATGGATCTCATCTGCCGATTATATGGGGAGAAGGACTGCTCCAGATTTTCAGAGGCATGGATGCCTCTAGCTTACACAATGGCCATTTCCAGGAGCATCTTCAATTGGGGAGCCATCATTTCTAATAAATTGATCATATGCATACAACAGACTCATGCACCAAAGGAAGGAGAGACACCAACCTTCTACATCTACATGGATTCATATCTACTTGATGTCATGTGTTCCAGAAACATTTTTGTCGCCATGAACGTGAGATGGCATATCACAGAGCTCCCAGTCCACGTATATTTCAGCATCCTATGGGAGAATAGGTACAAGAATTCTTACTCTCTCATCTGCAATGAATTCATCACACGAATTTATTTCATTCTTTTTAAGAAATAATTCCTGAGACTATTGGCTGCGACCAAGAAGATGATATCAAAGGTAGGCCATTAGTACTTGGATGAGCGCGATACCTACATTAGGGTGTTTAGGGATATCGAAGCACCGCATCTTCTACCAGCACATGTCCCTGACTGGCTTGTATTGGGTAAGATATTCTACCAGACCATATTGCAATGCTACAACATCACTCTAGTCAAGGATAAGAAACAAGCATTCATACCTTATGGTTTCCATGCAGGTTTCTACATGGTAAAGGAAACAACTAAATCCAAACAAGAAGGGCTAAGCCAACTAGAGTTTATATTCCAGACAAGATGATTCCACAAGCATGACCCAAAGGGTCTGGTCTTGAAACATGCTTCACAAGTATAGTCCTGCTGGCCATACGCCCACGACAAATTTGAAGATGAAATCTTTACAAAAAATTTCCAAGACTGGGACGAGGTGGTGGAAAGGATGGATGATCAAAAAATGACCAGGTTCAGAGCCATGAGCCTAGATGAACAAATGAAAAACATAGTTCAATCGGCTCATAATGCCCTCAGAGCTAGAGAAGAAATGATAGCGGCCGAAGCAACAAAGGTTCCCCTGGTAGCTCTGGTGCAGGATAGAGGTTTCCCTATGAAGCAGGACACAAAGGAAAGGGGGTTTATCACGATCGAATAGGTGCAACAAATGATTGATCAACTACAATATGACCCAAACCTCACAGGTATGATGGGGTCCCTTGTCGACAACCCAGATGATAGCTAGACAGGCCCAAGCAACATTGAACTCATAGACATTGATGAAATCACCAGGTTAGACAACCCTGAAACTACACCGCCACAAGATGAATCACCGGGGGGTGTTTCAACTCAGTTGGAGTCTGTTAAAACATCAGGGAGAGAAAGTGAACCAAACCCCCTCAGTGAATTGATAAACATCTATGATGATGAAGAGATCCCAGAGGTATCCCTGGTGACCCCTGTACAAATCATAGAGGAAAAAGAGTCAGAGGAGGCATATTCCCTAGCTCTCGATGCTCAAATTCATCTTCCAAAAAATGAGCAATTAGATAGTGTCTTAGAAATTAAGATGCCCGATGTGCCAGAGACCCAAGAGGATAGCCCGAAGGATGAGCTAGGGTTAGATGAACAAAAGGAATAATCTCCACAGCAGGAAATTAACGTCTCAACGACCGATAATCAAGTAAGTACCGAGCCTACCCCCAATGCCTCAATTTCAATTGGTGCTCCACTTCCCAATGAGAAAAAAATAGAAGCCAGGATTTTGAAACACAGGGAGGAAGTTCAATAACCCAGACTTGAACACATATATACCATCGGGAGACTGGGAAATACACTCACTTGGGGAGATCAACAAGTCCCTGAACTCGTGGATGAAGTTTCTGACATACATGCCATCGCTTATGACTGGAAAATAAAAGATATCATACAGAGAACCACCAAGAAGAGGAGGATCAATCTAGATCACTCCATCCTCATCACCACAGAGGAAAATCTGATAAATACAGAGCATGCCAAACATATGAACTTGTCGACGCAGGGATGGAAATCACAGACACCACCCTGAACAGAGAAAATATAGATGAAGAGGAGCTGACTGCTGCTATGAAATAATTGGAACATTTGCGCCACTTGGTGAAGTATTACTAGGACACCACACAAGCCGTAATGTTCCTAAGGAGCAAATTCAAGGAGGCCTACAACAAATTTACAAATGAATGAGACCTATTCACTGCAAAGATAGCCGAGCTTAAAGAAGACACCCTCATGGCACTGGCCACGTGCAAGGATATGGAGAGGTGGTATGAGAAAACACAACAAGTCGTAGAAAGGGTCGATTATATCAGTGAGGTTCAACATGGTCGAGATACAGAAGAGCACGACATCTGGGTGTTAAAATAAAGAAACCTCAATCGTATAAAGAAATCGACCAAATATTAGGCAAAAATGGCTCAAGAACCTCATCGGGAAATCCAAGAGAAATGGGCCAAGTGTGAGAAAAGCTGCATCAATATCAACCGGGTAATGAGAGACATCGACCTTCCTGAATTTGGCACACCCAATGACTTTTTCGACTTACACGACATAGTCAAATCACACACAGAACAAGATTCATCATGGGCCGAGGAAATAGAAAAGGTGACAGACATGATTCCAGGACAGGTGCGTTAGTTCATGGGGCACCCGATCAAAGCTCGAGCCATGTTGCAACAGTTAAGTTCTACAATAGTCAAGTATCAGGCACAAGCAATAGAGATAAGAGAGATTCTTTTGGCCCCAATGAAACAACATAGATTCTTGTATGGTAACACATGCGAGGATATCTTCATCAAGTGGTCAGAGTATGAGAAAAGTCATCCACTTAAGTGAGATCATGTGATGACTCTTAGAAATACCGATAGAAGAAAGAGCCATGTGGCAAGCTTTGTTTTACCTAGTTTCACTTTAGTAGTTATTTTTAGTTAATAGTATGTTATAAATAGGGGGATCAACCTATTAGCAAAGGAGGATCGACCTATTAGCCATGGTCGATGACATGCATGGCTAGTCATTCCCAAGATAGCCCAAACACACTGAGTACTCCTGAAATGAGTAACTCACCCCAACATGAGGAAGAAAATATGTTCCCTGATATACCCTACACTCTTTCTCACGAGGAATTGAACCAATTCATAAGAATCACAAGAGCTTACGCTTGAGAGATCAGTGCACTACCCTTAGCTCCGTTACTCCCTCGAAGAAAACAAATAAGAAGAACAATGGTCGAGTCACCTGAACAGGTTTTTGTGCACACAGTAGAAGACCTGATATATTTCTCTCTCACAGAAATCGAACATCCTCTTAACCTAATCCCCAAAACACCAGCCGACAACTACTCCGAGCCCGATGACTTTTCGAAAGAAAAAGGGTTTGGCTCAGGATCTGAAGACATGGAAGATAACAATGACCATGATGAATAAAGGGGAAACCCACCTTATAATAATCAACCTTGGTTGTATAGAGATTCTTTGGAAATCCCTAGACAAGTACATAACCTTCCCCGACATTCAGAGAAGATACTCCCTAAATTTGACCCTGAAACCTCAGGATTACCTGAAGACCATAACAAAAAATTCATACTAGCTATCAGACTGATGAATGCTCAAAATGAAGACTTAATATGCAAGATTTTCCCCTACACTTTCGATAATCCGGCCTCCACGTGTTATTTTAACTTACCTGTAGGATCCATAACTAGCTGGACGAAGTTTCAGAAGGATTTTCTAGATAAATTTGCTGAAGAAACCACTACATGAGCTTTGAGGGCTGAGTTATTCGCTGCCACCATCAGTTAAAAGGAAAAGGTTAAAGAATTCAATCAAATATTTACCACTATATTAAACAAATTCCAACCCAAAGCTAAACCCACTTAGGAGTTGCAAATCGAAGTATACACTAATGCTCTCCTAACTTCTATTCCATGCTTGTGAAAAGGGCTGCCAAAACAACTTTAGCTGAGAATTTTGAGGAAGACAAAATGATATAATTTAAAATGAAAGGATGTAAAGAAGGCCAGGTCTCGTTAGTCAAGAAAGAAGTTCAACCTCCTCCCAGGAGAGGGATACTTCTAACTAGACCCCCAGTGAAACAAACAAAACAAGGTCTCGAAAAGGGAGGTGGAGACATAAAAGACCTACAACGCATGGTCAAGAGGTTTTCAAACGAAATCATAGACATGAACAGAAGTGTAGGGGAGGGAAACCAAGGCCAGAGGCCCTATAAGCCCTTTTTCAAAAGAAATCCACCTTTCAAAGCAATTGAACCTACCCCAACCAACTTAAACATCGATCTAGAAAATGTAGCATACAACTCTTTTTGTACCTATCATCAAGAGAATCACTCTGAAAGAGACTACCCTCAATGGGTGCATGCCATGAATTTAATGGCCAATCAGTTTCTAGATGAAGTTTCCCTAACCAAACAATCAAGCGACTCAACTGTGAATATTGCTGATCAGGAAGCAGTTGATCCATCGGAAGAAACAACCATGTTGATATGGGACCCTGATATACCCATGCCTTTCGATGACCTATCTAAGGTTCAAGAGCCACCCACAGAAGTCTTGGCTATGCAAACACGAAGTAGGGGTCAACCTGTTTCAAACGACCTTACCACGACCCAAACTTCGGAAGGAAAACCAGCTCCCGATCACCCAAAAGCACCTTTTTCTCCCCGAAGAAACCCTATAAACATCCATACACGAGAATATCCCAAGATAGACTACAACATAGTATAATATTTGAAGAATTTTAAGGCAAACATATCGGTCATGGACATGTGTAGAATCCCTCAACAAAAGGACTTTCTGTTACAAGCTTTGAAATCAGTAGAAAATTCCATGACAAGCACTGACCAAGGAGGAAATCTAACTCCCTCAGATCTAAGAAATAAACCAACTGTGAACGCTTGCTCTGAGGAAAACAAGGGAAAACCTTTTGTCCCACCGTTCCTTTTGACGTTTGAAGTCTTCAACATAAACCTCCATAATTTTTTGGTTGACTCAGGGGCATCCTCCAATGTTATGCCATTTTCTATTTGCAAAAAATTAAACGTAGTATTTCTCAAAAGAAATAATAATGTGATACAGCTAGACAAAACCTAGGTGAAGGTCATTGGAGAACTCAAAGATGTAATGATCAGAATAGCGACACACCCTAAATTTATGGAAGTAATTGACATCATTGTAGTAGATATCCCAGAATATTATGGATTGTTATTAAGTCAATATTGGTCTAAGAAGTTTAACATATACTTTAGTACATACTGGGCTCACCTTAAAGGGGCACACAAATATGATTAGGATTGATAGGGAAAGATATCTAAAACATACTATCATTGACTTAGAAACCCTAAATGAAACCTCATCGACAGATTTCCCCGTGCTAGGAAATTATTCATGTGACTCTGATTTCAAGAATTACTCCCCCCTCTCATCTGATGTCCCCCTTTCCCAAAACTCCGAAATGGTTTTTCAAGAGAAACTATCGACAACGGTAGGAGAAATCCTCTTCTATTAAGAACCTGCATTAGAAATCACAGAACAAACAAGAAGGGAAGAGGAAAGTGACAAGAAAGAGGGAGCTGATAGGTTTTTCCCACAAGTTTGGAATTTATACCTTGATGGATCTAAATCATAAGAAGGGTCGGGGGCAAGGTGCATTCTCATTGATCCACAAGGAAAATGTCATTTTCTGTCCTGTAGACTAGAGTTCAAATGCACAAACAATATCGCTAAATATGAAGCTCTAGTACAAGGGCAAAAGAAAGCCATGGAATTGAAGGTTAAAGAATTGAAGGTTTTCGAAGATTCTAAAATCATCGTTAGACAAATAAGGAATACTATACATTGCAACTCTCCACACATGAAGAATTACCAACAGGAAGTGCAAAGGCTAATAGAGAATTTTGAAGCTTTGAAAATTACAGCGATCCCCAGAGCAAAGAACATTCTTGCTGATTCTTTGGCCACCACTGCTTCAATGCTATCACCTCTAGAAGATTATGCAGCCTCTTGGTTCACTGTGGAATTACTCTACAAACCATCGATGCCCAACAATATTTCTAATTGGAAGGTCTTTGAAGGAGATGAATAGATCATAAATTTTTTGACTAACCAAGGTAGTTTCAAAGACTTGGCTATTGATGATGAGGTATTCCGGGTCCAATCAATAGAAACAGATCCTTTAACCGATCAACCGACTGATAAACCAAATTATCACACAATACCAAAGGGAATAGCCAATTTAGAAAACTGTTTGACTTAAGGGAAAGATTCAAAGGGTTAAAGAACACAAAGATGAGGAGTTCTTGCCCCGTGCATGAAGCCATAAATTTAGGAACCCCAAAAAACCCCAAAAACATAAATCTCAGCAAGACAATATATAAAGAGGAAAGGAAGGCCTATCTCAAAATTTTCAGACAATATCAATATGTCTTTGCATGGTCCTACTGAGATATGAAAACTTATGATACTCATATCATTCAACACACTATCCCGTTGAAACCTGAAGTGAAACCCTTCCAACATAAGCTCCGTAAATACCATGAATCCTTGGAACCTCTCATGTGTGAGGAGTTAAAGAAACCATTATATGCCAAAATTATCTTCCAGGCCAGACACTCTGCATGGGTAGAAAATTTGGTTCCTGTAAGGAAAAAGTCTGGGGAAATCCGCCTATGCGTGGATTTCATAAACCTCAACAGAGCTTCAGAAAAGGACAACTACCCAGTCCAACCAATGTAGAAACTCTTGCAGACCTTGTCTGGATTCAAGATATTCTCCATGCTGGACGGTTTCTCAGGTTACAACCAGGTTCTAGTTTCAGAAGAAGACTGCTTGAAAACTACCTTCCTAACCAAGTGGGGAACCTTCGCCTATAAACGTATGCCCTTTGAATTAATCAATGCAAGGGAAAAATTCCAGAGGGCCATGGACGTAGCATTTCAGGGACTAATAAAAAAATGTGTGGTTGTCTACTTGGATGACGTAATCATATATTCAAAGAACAAAGAAGATCACATCGAACACTTAACCTAGATTTTCGAAAGGTGTAGGAAATACGGTATATCCTTAAGCCCTAAGAAAACTATTTTTAGTGTCAAGGAAGGTATGCTGTTAGGCTACATTATATCTCAAGCAAGAACTCACATAGACCCAAAAAGGATTAAGGCTATAGCTCAGCTTCCATTACCTCACAACAAAAGGCTATGCAATCATTCTTTGGGAAAATCAATTTTGTGAGGAAATTCACCCCCGATTTCGCTGAAACTATCAAACCCTTACAAAAAATGATTCATAAAGATGCTAAATTTAAATGAGATGATGAACAAAAGAGGTATTTCAACAATATTAAGACTACAATATCTCAGGCTCCAGTGTTACGAAGTCCCAGTTTCAGCAAATATTTCTTTCTCTACACTTTCGTCTCCGACCAATCACTGGCTGCGGTTTTGACTCAAAAGGATGATGACAACAACGAAGCCCCGATATAATTCATGATAACTAATATCCAAGGGGATGAGCTAAATTACCCCGCTATAGACAAGCAGGCTTATGTGGTATACAAGGCAGTGAAACATTTCAGATCTTACATCCTTAAGAATCATACCAAAGTCATATTGCCTCACCCTGCAGTTTGATCCCTATTCACTCAATAGGAGATGGGGGAAAGAAGCGGAAACTATATGGAAGTAGTCCAATAATTTGATCTAGACATAAAACCTTCTAAATTGGTTAAAGGAAAAGGATTATGCAAACTGGCAGCTAAAGCCCAAGACCAAGTAAATGAAGACCCTGGATGGGAGAATGAATTGGCATTATGGCGTGGTGAAGCTTCATACCTCTCACCAGGGAAAGAATCATGGTATGAAAAATTGACTTATCTCCTGCATTATGGGACTTTTCCAGAAAACCTAATCTCTAGGAAAAGGAGAGCCCTAAGGTTAAAATTCACACAATATCGCCTCATATATTTAGTGCTCTTCCGTATTAATTATGATGGGGTACTTTTAATATGTCTCGAACGTGATGATGTAGACAATATTTTGAAGGAGCTCCATGATGGTCCTGCAGGTGGACATTTCGCAAGAAACACCACGACTCATAAAATACTGAGAGATGGTTATTACTGGCCTACTCTATTCAGAGACACTCACACATACGCTAGAAACTGTAAAACTTGTCAAATAAGCGCGGGGAAGGAGAAGAGAGAAACTGTCCCACTCCAACTGATGGCCATTTCCAAGCCATTCAAACAATGGGGGTTAGATATGAAAGGAGAGATTACACTGAGCTCTTCAAAACATCATAGATACATACTCACCACCATATATTATTTCACATCATGCTTAGAGGCCATCCCTCTGACCCATGTAAACGAAAATGTGGTGATCCAATACATAGAACAACAACTGATCACAAGGTTTGGTGTGCCTCCTATCCTTTTTTTTGATAATGCATCTTACTTTTCTTCCACCTTATTAAAAGTGTTTTCTCTAGACAAAGGAATCATAATTAGATACTCTGCAAACTATTATCCACAGGAAAACAGAGTGGCATAATCAACTAATAAGAACCTAGTGAGAATATTAAAGAAAACAATTGCAGACAACCAGAGGAATTGGCATAATTCACTTCATAATGATTTATGGGATGATAGAGTTACACCCAAGGAAGCTATAGGGAATTATCCATACTTTCTGGTATATAGACAAGAAGCCATTCTCCCGAATGGGCTTTATCTTCCATCTCTTCAACTTGCTTAGGATTCTAGAGGACAACCCTCATCAGTCATACAACAAAGAATTGATACACTCCTCATGTTGGAATAAGAAAGGGAGAAAGATAAATCAAAGTTCATAGATCACCAAAAGATAGTTAAAAGGTGGTTTGATAAGCATAAGGCTAAAGAGAAGAATTTTGAAATAGGAGACTTAGAACTAAAGTGGGACAGAGAAAATGAGCCTAAAGGAAAACATTCTAAGTTTCAGAATCTATGGCTCAGACCTTTTCAAGTGGTCGAGAAGATTGGGTTAGGCACCTATCGACTACAAAATCTGAGGGGGGAACTTGACGCCCTCCCGGTGAATGGCCAAGCCCTAAAACAATATTTTCATTAACAAAAAATGAAAAAAAAAGGAGATTTTGTGTTTATGTTTTTCATGATGTTTATTTTATATACGTCGATTGCGAAATGCATTTTTTGTTTTATCTCTTGCTATTTGTATGTTTTCTCTTTTGAATATTGTGTTTATAAAAACACATGGTTGACCTCAAATCACGTGATATGACGAACACTCTTCCTAAATCATTGCTCACATACAACACAAGAAATGCTAGGGAACCTGCGGTTGCTTCGAGGGGTTCTCTATCTAACCTGCGCAGATGAACAACTTTGGAGAAATACAAAAGGGTCTACCTAGTGGTCTGGTGAAACCTTAAGGGAAGATGGTAAGCTGGAAAGGACTACATTTACCATAGAGATAGAGCTAACAAGTTTCACCTTAACCATTTCACTTTTGCAAATAACATAAATCCTCCTCTCCCACTCGCTTAGGGAATTCTGTTGAAACAAAAAATAAACCATCTCAAATGAGCGCACAATAGGAGAGGGTATGCAGATAATTCCACTGGGGATATGGACTCTCACTGGCAATAGATCAAGGTCTGTGACGTCGGGGTGACTCCACTGTGGCTATGGACGCTCATTGGCAGTGGAGAAACACCATAGCAAGTGAAGGAGGGTAACTAAACACTTAGTTCTAGTGAATGCTTTACTAGACTCTTGTAGAAGGGGGCATGAGTCAGGGTTATAGGAAACAAAGGTTGAATAAAGGTTGAAAATCCCATAGGCAGGTCCGAATGCATCAACCGAGGAAATTTCAAATGCAAGGGTAAAAGAAGCTTTGATAAAAAAACTGTTAAGTTCTTAACCAAATTTTACATTATCCAAGCCCGAGGAAGGAGCAAAGACTCTGTTTTCGCCCAACAAGTGGCCATTTGTTGATCACTCAACACACCCTAAAAATCCTATGCCATTTTTTTACTTTTTTGGGTACCACTTGATCTTTGCAATATCTGATTCGACTTTATTTTTGTAAAAATGTTTTTTCTTTTGCTTATTATCTTGATTCTCATTATATTTTCAGATCTTATGAACTTATAAAAACCCATGACTTAAAAAAGCACCGTGACGGCTGAATAAAGAATCAAAATCCAAAACACTTCGCCCGACAAAATCAGATTTGACATTGGAAGGAATTCAAAGAAGGAAAAGAGACACTCAGGAAACCCCAGTCACCGAGCGCCGCTCTTCATTAGCATCAGTAAAAATTAAGTTTTGTTTGTGCCAATGTCTTGTAAAAGGATATCGCCGATAGCTGATTCCTCTTTTGCATCGGTAAAAGATGATGGGAATAATCATTAATCAAGAAAGAAAGGATATCGTCGATAGCCAATACCCAACGTGCCTATTGGAATCGGGGAAGACCTAAAAGAATCACAACGATCAATGTGACCATGCTAAAGAGTTTTCCCGATTGTCGATCCACTATGCATTTCGACATCGAAACTTTTGGGGAAGCTAATCCATAGAAAAACACGTGATAGGTATCGTCGATCGTCGATCCTAGATATTTTTTTGGCATCGACAAGCTAAGGTATGTTTTAAAACAAATATCTTAAATAAATCCCTGACTCTGATTATTACACATGTATTAGGCCTCTTATATCCAAAGCCTTGTGTCTGTTCCAGATCAAAGAACCATACGATCTAGTTTTGCCCCAAGTCATTTCCTTTGGTCCCCTAATTCGTAGTCACACCTCCGAGTCAACTTTTCCATGACAAAATTATGCGATGAGATTGATAGGTATCATAGCTTTGGTGAGGGACATAAATGAAAATATCATAACACATCCCCAATCCCTAACTCACCCACTGAGAAAGCGACATGATGGGATGTTTTAGCGTTAGATACAATTATATTTTGGGAATTTAAGGGGCTAATTAATACCAAATCCCGCATTAGTTTCTACCTCGTGCGCCAATCAACATAGCCATTTTAAATTACTAATAGAATACATCACCCCCCCCGTGCCTCTGTCGTTAACCCACGATGAATTTCAGTTACAGAGATTTGGCGACAAATATGTTTAAATTGCACTCATCACCCGAATTGAATGGCTGATGCGACACGGTAAGTTCTTCACTGGTTTAAATTCTTTTGAGACATTGTAAGCGGAGTCATTCTGCATGCAAGGAAATTCAGAGCATCTGAAGAAGAAAGACGGGCAATTTGAAAGCTGCAGAGATCCCGTGAGTATCAAATAACCAGGTTTAGAAATATTTACAGGTATGTACCCAAGTCTGTGGATTTTACATGTTTACACTTCATATATTTTTATCTGGTGCTTCTCTATACACAATCTATGAAGTTTTATTTTGAATGCATGAACAATGCTGCAAATATATCCAACCACTAGACGATCGATGAGGGTGCCGAAGCTGAAAGAACTAGATGTAGGAGAAGGATCTTCCCCAGGGGTTGTAAGATAATTGGAATTCACATCGAGACCAGAGCCTGTCATCAAAACATCAACGAAGAATGATTTCATCTAGACCCCGACCTTTGGGTATATAGAGGCAAGCACATGGTCCACGATGACACTCCCACATTAGGGAGAGATCTTTAAAAATATAATACAGGAGGAATACCTGGAATACATCCCACACAGTGATCCTGATGTCAGAGTGCTCGATGATGAAGTGTTCCTGAACATCTGGTGGTCATACCTGCATATGGTGGCTATCAAAACCCCTGTATTTCCCTGTGTCGAACTCTTGAAGTGGCTCATATACTACACAGACGCAGAGAAATGTTTGATCAATTATGATAATGGTGGTTGTGTCAGAGTGTTCTTATCGGTCGAAGTACAAAATTATTACAATCTTAGAGACCCCAAGGAGTGATTGAACACATATTTTGTTGTAAAATTCTACGAGCACCATGACACCAATCAGGTGATGGCCTCATGGTGGAAAGAAGATAAGAAATAAACCAGCTGGAGCACCGGATGGTACCATATGACCAACTTAAGGGAGCCATACATCTACCTGATGGCTCTCATTTGCCGATTATATGGGGAGAAGGATTGCTCCAGATTTTCAGAGGCATTGATGCCTCTAGCTTACACAGTGGCCATTTCCAGGAGAAAATTCAATTGGTGAGCCATCATTTCTAAGCAATTGATCATATTCATACAATAGGCTTAGACGCTGAAGGAAGGAGAGACACCAACCTTCTACATGGATTCATATCTACTTGATGATGTGTGCCAGAAACATTTTCGTCGGCATGAACTTGAGCTAGAACATCGCAGAGCTCCCAGTCCATGTATATTTCAACATCCTATGGGAGAACAGGTACAAGAAGTCTTATTATCTCATCATTGATGAATTCATCACACAAATTTATTTCATTCTTTTTAATAAAGAATGCCCGAGACTATCGGCTGCAACCAAGAAGATGATATCAAAGGTAGGCCACTAGTACTTGGACAAGCGTGATACCTACATTAGGGTGTTTGAGGCTAATAGAGCACACATATTCTAACAGTGCATGTCCCTGACCAACTTGTAGTGGGAGAGATATGCTACTAGACCATCCTGCAAGGCTACAATGCCACTATGGTCAAGGAAAAGAAACAAGCGTTCATACCTTATGGTTTCCATGTAGGTTTCTACATGGTGAAGGACACAACTCAAGCCAAAAAATAAGGGCTAAGATAGCTAGAGTTCATATTCCAGATAGCCTGATTCTGCAAGAACTATCCAAAGGGTCTGGTCTTGAAACATGCTTCACAAGTATAATATTGCTGGCCATATGCTCACGACAAATTTGAAGATGAAATATTCACAGAAAATACCCAAGATTGGGACAAGGTGGTGGTAAGTATGGCCGATCCAAAAATGACCAGGTTCAGAGCCATGATCCTATATGAAAAAATGAAAACCATAGAGAAATCAACTTAGGAGGCCCTCAAATCCAGAGAAGAAATGATAGTGGCTGAAGCAGCAAAGGTTCCCCTGGTAGCTCCAGTGCAGGATAAAGGTTTCCCTATGATGCATGACGCATGGGAAAGGGGGTTTCTCATGATTGAACAGGCATAGTGAATAATTGATCAATTGAAATATGACCCAGACCTCACAGGAATGACGAGGTCCCCTACTGACAACCCAGATGATAGCTAGACATGCCCAAGCCACCCTAAACTTATAGACATTGATGAAATCACCGGGTTAGACAAACCTAAAACTACAATGCCACAGGATGAATCACCAAGGGTGTTTCAACACAGCCGAAGGTATTTAAAACATCAGGGAGAGAACATCAGGGAGAGAGGTAGTTAGAACATGATGAAGAGAGCCTGGAGGTATCCTTGTCGACCCCTGTACAAATCATAGAGGAAAAAGAGCTAGAGGAGGAATCTTTCTCAACTCTCGATGCTCAAATTCATCTTCCACAAAATCAGAAAGTAGATAGTGTCTTAGACATTAAGCTGCCTAATGTGCCAGAGACCCAAGTGGATAGCTCGAAAGACGAGCCAGGGTTGGGCGAACAAAAGGAAGAAGCTCCATAGCAGGATATCAACGTCTCAATGACCGATAATCATGTAAGTACCAAGACTAGCCCCGATGCCTCAATTTCAATCGATGCTCCACTTCCCGATGAGAAACAAACATAAGCTAGACTTTCAGAACATAGGGAGGAAGTTCAACAACCCATGCTTGAACAAATATATACCATCGGGAGCCTGGGAAATAAGCTCACCTGGGGAGACCAACAAATCCCCGAACCCATGGATGAAGTTGCTGACATGCATGCCATCACTTATGACCGAACAAGAAAATATATCATATAGAGAACCACCAAGAAGAGAAGGATCACTCTAGATCGCTCCATCCTCATCACCACAGAGGAAAATATGATAAATACAGAGCATGCAAAAACATCCAAACTTATCGGTGCAGGGATGTCAATAACAGATGCCACCCTGGACAGAGCAAAGAGAGATGAAGAGGAGATGGATGCTGCTATGAAAGAATTGGAACATTTTCACCACTTGGCGAAGTATTACCAGGACACCACACATGCCGTGATGTTCCTAAGGAGTGAATTCAAGGAGGCCTACAACAAATTTACAGATGAACGAGACCTATTCACTACAAAGATAACCGAGCTACAAGAAGACACCCTCATGGCATTGGGCATGTGAAAAAATATGGAGAGGTGGTATGAGAAAGCACAAAAACCTGTAGAAAGATTTGACTATATCAACGCGGTTCAATAGGGCCGAGATATTGAAGAGCATGTCATTCGGGTGTTAAAAGAAAGCAACCTTGATCACATAAAGAAATCATCCGAATATTGGGAAAAAATGGCACAAGAAACTCATCAAGAAATCCAAGATAAATGGGCCAAGTGTGAGAAAATATGGATCAATATCAACCAGGTAATGAGAGACATCGGCCTTCCCAAATTTGGCACACCTGATGACTTTGTCGACTTACACAACATAGTCAAATCGCATGCCGAACAAGATTCATCATGGATTGAGTGTTGCGTCTCTTTTTTCACCCAAATGAGCAAAATAGAGAGGATTACAAGCCCAGTTGGGTTAGCTAGGCAAGACAACAGTGAAGGAAAGAGTTAGAAGTATAAAACATAAAAGATAAGAAAAGAACTAAACTAAGAGCATTAAAAGAAACTAAACTAGAGTTCATAAGGACATTAGAACAAGAAATAAACAACATTCATGCCACCAATGGAAAGGATTGTATTAGTGGAAAGAAAACACCAAAGATAAAGGGAGGTATATGGGTCCCCTCTTCCTCCAAGGGAGGGCTCCTGGACCCCCAAATATTGAGCTCTTCTTACAAGTAACAAACTAGGTTGAAATGGTGAAGAGAATCCAAAGCACATTCACTCAAGAGGTGATATGAATGGCTAAATGAAACGGTGCTTGCATGCTCTTGATGAGGAAAGAGGATCCTCCAAGAGAAAATAACCAGCATAACAATATAAATGAATTCCTTGAAAATATAGTGCACCCATGGCCTTCTTATATAACATAGCTTTGAGGCATTACGTAACCAGTTCTTAGTGTGAACAAGGGGCCCTTTAGGGCACCCTTAGGTCTTTGACTAGCCCCCCAATCTGATTCAGTTGAGATTTGGATGTCAAATCGACTTGGAAGCTGAACCAGAAGTGGGTGGAAGGTCGACCAATATCATAAATGTTCCGTTCTGAGGGGTGCACAGTTTTTTGCATCCACAATCATGCATTGTGCACATGTGTGCTTTTCTTGCGTTTCTGGATGGTGCATGTGCGCACACTCCCTGTGTAGTCTTAGCGCATTCTGATTTTATAACTAGTTGTATAGTTCTGGACCTTTTGGAAATGCATTTTTGGTCCATGAGTGAACTAATGAGTGTTTTAATGATGCTGGATTCCTCTAACCATTTGTGGATGAAATTCCAGTGATAATAGATGCCCCATGATGGATGAGGTTAGGAGCATACGTATAGCCAAAATACATCAATGTTTCTTCTACTGAGAGTACCTTTGTAAGAATGAGCGTTGTGGGGAGTATCAAGAGAGACCCATTGGTGGGAAAGGGGAACCTGTAAGAGCCAAACCTTTCGCAAGGGGTGAAAATAAAACTGTGTACAAACGAGGCGGGCATGCCCCATGCTCATGTTATGTAACTAAAAAAAAATGTGTAATACAGTAACTGAAGTTGTGTGTTGATGTAGATCATTGCAGCACCCTCCGGGGTGGTTTGATAATAACAGAGGAAAATGCAGATGGTGAACTAACTATGAAAAAAGTAAGGACACCTATGGGAAGTGTCTATAATGGGTAGACATTGATAGTCTATCCAATTTCAGAGGTCTTCGATATATATATAAAAATAACTGCAATAGTCGCAAAGTAATACCCACCGCCACATGATAAAGTGTTGAAGTCGAATGTCGTGGGGGTCAATGACAACAAAGAGAAATGATGGTTCTCTCTGTGTCATTTGACACGAATTGGAAAGGTAATGAGAGTCAAGATACAGTTTCCCCTCTGGAAACTGTGCTTGTGTCGACAGAAAGGGAGACGCGACTTCGAGAAGCAGAGGGCTTCAGGAAATCCACTGGATGAGATCAAGAACTAATGAGGTACATGGACAAATTCAAGATGCAGTGAGACTCAAGATTTCCCTTGGTTGGGGATATATGAAAAGTGGTAGGAACTGCAAAACTGAATCTAGCGTCAGGGGGACGACTGGACAAGGGTGACTTGTGCAAGAGGTGCGAAAAAATGGACAAACACAGAGATAAAAAAGGTGTATGGACTGTAAGAGACTCGTGGTTTATGGATAATGTCATTGATGAGGGGAAGTGAAAAATGCCCCAACCAAGGGAGACAAGGGTTGCTTTGCCAAAAAAGGAAGGTCGCTATAGGCAACAACATAAAGCTATGTAAATGCGGGGAAAAAGGTTTTGTACAATTAATGAAAGAATAAAGAATGAATTGGGATGACTGTGCAGATAAAGAAATGGGTGCCCCAGTGTAATATGTCTTGGCCGATGATGGAACAAGTTGTTTGGAAAAAAAGTGGAGGGTGAGGGCCCCATAGGTGGGTTTCTATATTTCGAGAAATGTATGGAGGACAATCTGTAGATGGGAAAACTGACGGTGGATGAAAATGGATGGTTAATGATACTACGGGGGTGCAGTTAAAATAGAACCATGATGAAGTAACCTGGGAGTCCATTGGGTCAGCTAGCATAATGAGGAGAAGGAGTATGTGGTTGGTTCTTGATGATGTGTAAGACTATTGAGACTCCCATCACTAAAGGGTGAAAAAAGCATGAGTGTCAAAGTGACAAGGGGAATTGTGAATGGGACAACTCATGTGGGGGAGGGCGCTATCAGGTGATAGTACTGAAATGCAGTGGAGGTGACAGTACTGCAGATCCGGGCATAGGGATCCTAGAGGCAAAGATCGGTGGGTGTCACTGAGAGATGCAATTTGATATTCAAAGGGAATGACTACATGCCAGTGTCGATGATATACTTGAAGGGAGACTGCTGACGTATGATGATTAAGTACCTGTACACATGAAAACCGAATACCCGACGTGAACAATATCTGAAGAGAAAGATCATATAACAATTATTCAATAATATGTGAATGTAAAGATGCGTACCTGAGAATCATATGAGAAAAATTCCCCTTGAGGCTGAGGATGGAAAATGGCTTGAAAAATGGAATTGTGTAGGTGACAGGGTAATGATCCCATGGCAGAAGACAGATCGAAAAAACGGGTGCCTGGAGCTCCTGGAATTGAGTCTAGAAGTTTGGAAAAATGGACTATATATAGCTATAGGGCCCCCAATGCCACCTCATTTGTACCTGCTATCTTATTGAGTGGAAAAGTGAGTTTAGAGGAGATTTGGAGATTCTGGTAGACCGAGGTAGCCGATTCAGGATCAACGAGCTTCAGGTTAGTTATTGTATCCTCCTGCATAGAATCAGGGTTTCTGTTTTTGGGTAGGGCCTGTACGGAGGGCCGTACATGGGGTTTTGTGGGTGTGGGCCCCCTAGTGCGTGGGCGATTGATAAATTGGTGCACACGGGTGTGTTCCTATAATGCAGACATACGCGCACGGGGGCACCCTAATGTGATAAATAGGCGTGCATGGCATGCACGTCTGTATTCCTAATAGCTGTGCATGCGTGCACAACTGTGTAGTGAATAGGCCCGCTATGATGCACGCCTGTATGTGTTACAGGGGCGCATGAATGTGCCTCTGTATGGCCAATAGTCACGCATGAGTGCACGACTTGGGGATGAACAAGAACGCATGTGTGTGCGCTTGTGGGGAAAAACAACCGCGCCTTTGAGGAAAAGTTGAAGGGTGTAAAAACTTATATTTTTGGATATTTTGATGTTTTTATGGGTTGTGATGGCTAATCAAGTGCTGCATATGTGTATACAGGTGATCATTTGGATGATGCTGGTTCATTAGAGAGAGAGGGACTGGTCACGCCTGAGGGAGGCAGTGAGGTATGGGGAGCTAGCAGTCTGAGACACTTTGGCAGCTTGTGGGATGTTGAATTTTTTTGAGTGTTCGCTAGTGCGGGCATATGAGTATCTTTTTGCAGTTTCTGATTAGGATGTGGAGCCCTGACTTGCATTCCTTTATGGTGTGGGGTGAGAAACTAGCCTTCACTATGGTGGAGGATGTATATTTTCTAACTGGGCTCCCTTTTCAGGGAACCCCACTACCGGCGGAGCCCGTAGTACCCGAGGATGGGCAGTTGGTTGTCTTAGCCCAGAGATATTGTTCCGGGGAGAACTTTATGTTTGTCTCCATGGTTAGTATTAGGGCGATGGATGCTCTTGTACATCGTTGCATGGAAATGATGATTGTGAGAGTCTACAGGTCTCTCGCAACTCAGCGGATCAGTGGAAGTCAACTGAGGATCATGGAGAGGGCACTGCCGGGCAAGCATTTTGCTTGAGGCTTGATGTTCCATGCCAAGATGGTAGGGCAGATTGACAGGTGTCATGCTGCTAACTCGGGGGAGTTTTCCTTTGGGTCTATCTTGGTGGCATGGTTTTTTCAGAGGGTGTCGATGTTGCGCCCTAGAGTTCTGTTGGGCGCACTTGGTGTGCGAGAGCCGCGATTGAGGCAGTGGGTAATGATCCTGGTTCTTCACGGTGGTGGGGAGGGTGGCCACTATTTCACGACTAAGGTTGCGTAGGTGTAGCGTCAGATGCCAAAGATCATACTGCAATATCCATATTTTGGGGTGGATTTCTAGGATGATCAGGAGATGGTGTTACCCCCAGGAGAGGTGTTCAACCACAGAGGTATGATGTGATATTTAGATAGTATAGCATGTTTGTTATGTATAGATGGATGCTGATGCTACCATTTGTTTTTTGTGTGTGCAGATGTTGGACCTCATGAGTGTGAGGTTGAGTTGGTTCAAGCGCTAGCTCGTCAGGGGCCGACGAGACCTCAACGGGGAGAGCCTTGGGCAGGAGAGAGAAAACGACGGGATGATGCTGGGGCAAGGCCTGTTGAGGATGAGAGAGCATCCAGGTGACGCCGATTTGATGACCCTGGTGCAGGGCCATCACATTCTCCTCCGACGAAGGCTGGGGGAGAGTTGGAGGTAGTACTACAGGGAGTGCCTAAGGGCATGTGGTCATGAATCCTAGATGAGGGGGTCCTAGAGAAGTGTGTGGGTGTGCCGACATCTTGGCGGACCGTGGTTTGGAGAGCAGCTATAGCGGGGATGACGGTGATTGGGTGATTGCTTTCAGGACTTGAGGGACCCCTAGATGGTGGGGCCCCTCCTCTAGAGAGAGGGCCAGGTGGTGGAACTATAGAGGCACCATGAGTGCCCCTATATTTGTCTATTTTCTGTATATATATAGGCTGGTAAGCCCATTTTGTGTATGGTGGTGTGGCACCGTTTTGTATCTATAGGGGTAAGGTGGTTTACCTACCTACGGATGTTGTACTTGATGTACTGTTTTTTGTAAACACTGATGACACATTGACCTATATATATATATATGTATGGATATACATTTTTGGGACCTTTCTGGTTTTTACTTGTGTTGATGTTTTTTAGTGATTTTTGATGATGTCTAATATATATGCTGTTGACATACTGTTGATGATTATTTATGCATACAGGTATCTTGATGTGATAAATGCCAATCTAACACTAGGTTAGCCATATTATCTGCTATTTGATTAAATTGTCTTGGAATATGTGTAAATGTAATTGAATCAAACTGTTGGGATAAAATTCTAACTTGCATTTGCGAAAGAGGCAAGGATCGTGGACACGGTACACATTGTTGAGCTGGAGGACAACCAGTTGGGAATCGAGTAAAACGCTAAGGTAATGAATATGGTGATGACTAGCCTCAGTGAGGAGGCCTATGACGATTGTGTATTCTGCTTGGTTATTGGTTGCTGAACCCAAGCATATGCCGCGGGAGTGGAGCAGCTCATGTGA
>ML802048.1:479150-490431 GCA_009831015.1 Picea engelmannii
ACTACAACACTAAGTGCTTTTGGAATTGAGCATATATAGTGCGCAGCTATCTTTGAAACAAAAGACTTCCCTGGGTTGATAATTTATGTTTCACTTGGTTGTTTGAAATTAATTAAGCAATTATAGTGACCAACATTGGTGAGGAGGATAGTGCAATTCGTAGGATTGCCAGGGTTTGGATACTGTCCCATCTGGGGTGGGGCATGATGTAACTCCTATTGAGTGTTCATCACCCCTTGGTGTGGGATGGGGTTTTGCAATACGGTGGGAGGTGGTTGCTGCACATCTTGTTGTGGGACCTGCTGAGGGGCAGGTGGAGGTGGGGGACGTGGTCCACTTCTGGATTCTTTCATCCATTTGAAGTTAGCTATTTGAGGGCAATGGTGAGTATAATGGCCATATTCATGAAAAAGGGCACAAGGGAAGTTGGTCCGAAGATTGTTGTTGTTCTTCCCTTGGCGTTTGTTATTATTGCCCCCTTGAGGGTTCTGGTTCCCCTGATTCTAGTTTCCCCCAATAGGCTAGTTCTGTTGGGGGTGATTCCCTCCTGGTCCGAGATTATTGTTGTTTCGTTTTTTTCCTTTCTTTTTGGCACTGTTCGACTGATGGGTCAGATTGTCCATATTCAACTGTTCAAAATTTTGATATTGCTGAATGGGAGAGGGCTTAACAAAGTTAACCCCAGATTGTGGGTGTCCTGGTGTTGGAATAATGGGCTGGGGAGGACCAGGAAAAGGAAAGTACAAATTATGCTATGGTAATGATCCATAGGGTGCATAGGAAGGCATGAAACTTTCACTAGTTCTGAGGGTGTAAGTAGAGGTAGAGGGGGTACCTGAACTTGGTTGGGCCATGGGGCGTACTGTGGGTTCTGGCGGTGGTCCACTGATGGGTGGAGGGAGGGAAACAGGGTATGGTTGTTGATAAGGGGGCGAAGGATAATAAAAGGATCCACCATATATCGGTGGATATTGATGTGTTCCATACATAGGTGGTTGTTGGAGGTGTGAATTGTGGTGTGTAGTGGTACCAATCAATCCATCTATGGAGTGAGACATTCTAGGTTTGTCTTGGACAAATGGCATGGGTCTCAGGGCGTCAGGTAGTATCGTATACAAGTACCCTGACTATGAGTAAATGAGTTCAAACCGTTGGGCCTTGCTAATGGATTATTCTTCATACTAGGGGAAGGTGGTGACCACATCTTTGGCAAGGAGGGAAACAAGTGATTTGAGGAACCAATTGAGACATTGTTGTGGGGTAGCTTAAGCTTTGTAGAGACTACGTCGCCGATGCCATTCGTGAATGTGGTTGGCAATGTGCATGGAAAAGGTTTGTTTAAACTCTGAGAATAGTTCAATACCATTTTCATGACGAATGGGTAGTTGAAAGAAGGTCAAAACTGATTTGGCCAAGGATTCAAAGGTTACATGGGATCCAAAATTTTCTTCTACATACCACTTGGCTGATGGGCCAGTGAGTGTGCATTGAAATAACCTCAATCAGACAGAGTCGTCCATGATGCTATTTGAAGAGCACCATAAATGAAAGGTCATGATATGGCTGGTGGGATCCTCTCCCTCCTTTCCTTCAAACTTGGGTATGTCTGAAGGCAGTTTGGTATGCATTGTAGGCCATGTGGGGTCATGCAATATAGGATCATTGGTGAGCTTAGTTAGATCTGGTATGTTGAGGGAGGCCAAGTATGGCATCTGGGGTAGTGGTGGAGGATTAGTTCCAGCCATGATGTGAGTGTTTTGCGTACCTGACCCTTGAGGGGGACTAGGTGGGTTTGTACTTCCCCCTTGAGAAAAAGATGCTCCCTCGCTTCTGTGTAAAGGAGAGCGAGTGGATGGTTGACCTTGGGAAGTGGAACCAAGTAAAGTGGAGCCGAGCAATGCTGATCCCAAGACAATAACACTCACAAGGGTGTGAGAAGGTGGAGCCGATGAGTGGGAACGACTAGGAAATCCCCCTAGGAGAGGAGGGATATTTAGTAAGTGTCTGGAACGATGGGGATTCTGTGGGTCCCCTATGATGTCTGACTAGCTAAGTGGATGTGTGCAAAGGGTGATGAGAGAAATAAATTAACAAGAGCCTTTGCTATAATTTTTGGACCTTCACGATATAATTCACAATCACATGTAATCACAAAAGAATCATACATAAATCAATTGATATATAAGCATATATGTGGGTAGGTGGTTTTTGTTTGCATGGGAGAACAAAGAAAAACAAATGATCGTGTCCTAAAAGACGTAACGTCCTTCCTCTCAAATAACATTGGACCTTCCAATAGCACTCGACAGTGGGGTCTAAAGCCACCAGAAGAGGAACTAGTGAAGGATGAAGTAATCAGTTATAATGAGGGGTAGAGGGTGCATATCCCGAAAGAGCTAGTGATATTTTCCAATAGCCACACAAAATCCGATCAAGGTGCAATTGTAGCCCACAATTTCCACCTGGTTATATGTCCTAAAATTTGGTCACTAGGTACCTCGGTCAAAGTGCGACATTTATATTTTTAGCCTAAGAAATGGGTCATGGGCTAGATCCCGTCCAAGAGGTGGGTGCCTCAAGGGGGGACGCACAGAACAATCGGACCTCGGCCTTCAACCCTTCACGGGTATCTCTCTACCTTATGGTGTAGGAACACTTGACTTGGAGGATTTAAAGTTCCCTATTTGACAACTTCTATTGTTTGAAGACGTGAGAACTAGATAACAGGGATTTATTTGGATGCCTATCCCCAAAATCCTACCTAGACTAAAAAATTTCTTTTGGTACCTCCTGTGGAGGAAAACTTAGTGGTTTTTTAGAAAGTTTTTAGATGTGGTTGTTTGAGAGGTTGGGGGTGTGAACCAACCTCATTGAAATTAAGTGGGAGTGGATATCTTTGTCAAGAAAAAAGGGTGGGGCATTTCGGAATCCTGTTGGAGGATACTTACTTCAACCTCCATGATTTCTAGACAAAACTATGTGAGCGGTTGGTGAACTTTGTGTGTGAACAAGTGAAAGTGTGCCAAATTTTAATAATTTAGGTGTCACCTTGCTGCATGTGGACTTCGTGTGGTCCTTACAAGTATTGATTACCTAATTAAATGAATTCCATTGGTACAACCTTGCGGAATTTTAAAGTCCCTAGGAAACTAGCATGTGGACATGTGGGTCCTTACTATTCCTTTAACTCCCTATTGTGATTTAATCTAAGAAATCTTTGAAACTATCCTAGATTGTGAACATGTGGGCATGTATGTTCCCATTACAAAACCTTTAAAATTCCCTAGTGATTTAATCTAAGAAAGTAAATTCCAACACTATCCTATCTTTCTAGCATGTGGGCATGTATGAGCCCTTACAATCTTAAGATGTGTTTGAAAAATTGAACTAAGAGGAGTCCCGAGGGGGCTGATGTCCTCTCCTAAAGATTTTGTCTTTTTTAAGGAAGATGAAATTTTCCCTCAATCTCTTTCTGATTCTCAAGATCGCTTTGGGGTGCGAGAGAAGAGCATACTCAACGATTGATATCCAATTTCTGGTCCCAATGCAAGTTTTATATGTGATGTAGAATGATTCCAACTTAAAATTTTAATCAAAGCAAGCCATCCATGTGGAAAAATGAAAGCAAAAAGAGGAAAAATAATGATTTTAACCCCCTAAGTGCCTATGTTTTGACTAATCCCTTCATAAGGAGAGGGTATCTAAGTGTGGTGCATATTAAACTCTGCATGGAATCAATTTTGAGAAGGTTATGGGCCCTCAACAGATCATAAAAACCCTTACAATATTTGATTTTCTGGGTAGATGCGTAGGTTGCAGGGTAGACAGAGGCACATTGGGCACCAATGCATAGATTAAAAATGACTTTTGGGTGTAGTGCATAGAGGGCGTTGAGAAACACAGGGGGTTTTGCACACATTCTCGAAAGACGTGCCCGTGGGTTATAAAACCCACACACGTGTTGTTACACGGCCGTGAAAGAAATTCCGGATGAAATTCTCTCAACTTAGCTTTGAATTTGGATTTCTGTAGGTCTACTTGGGTCGGTTATGGTTCCTGCAAGTTAAAGAAACAAGAGGAAGAGATAAAATAACCCAAATGGGGGAGGAAATTGATACCTCTCCCCAGTTGAGTCGCCAATCTTTTGCGTCTCTTTTGTCACCTAAATGAGAAAAATAGAGAGGCTTACAAGCCCAGTTGGGTTAGCTAGGCAAGACAACAGTGAAGGAAAGAGTGAGAAGTATAAAACATAAAATATAAGCAAAGAACTAAACTAAGAGCATTAAAAGAAACTAAACTAGAGTGCATAAGGACATTAGAACAATAAATAAACAACATTCATGGCACCAATGGAAAGGATTGTATTAGTGGAAAGAAAACACCAAAGAGAAAGGGAGGTATATGAGTCCCCTCTTCCTCCAAGGGAGGGTTCTTGGACTCCCAAAGAT
This sequence comes from Picea engelmannii, assembly GCA_009831015.1. Classification (NCBI taxonomy): domain Eukaryota; kingdom Viridiplantae; phylum Streptophyta; class Pinopsida; order Pinales; family Pinaceae; genus Picea; species Picea engelmannii. The sequence continues at coordinate 483,599 of ML802048.1, forward strand.
TGAGCTCTTCTTACAAGTAACAAAATAGGATGAAATGGTGAAGAGAATCCAAAGCACATTCACTCAAGAGGTGATATGAATGACTAAATGAAATGGTGCTTGCATGCTCTTGATGAGGAAAGAGGATCCTCCAAGATAAAATAAGTAGCATAATAATACAAATGAATTCCTTGAAAATATAGTGCACCCATGGCCTTCTTATATAGCATAGCTTTGAGGCATTACGTAACCAATTCTTAGTGTGAAGAAGGGGCCCTTTAGGGCACCCTTAGGTCTTTGACCAGCCCCCCAGTCGGATTCAACTGAGATTTGGATGTTAAATCGGCTTGGAAGCTGAACCAGAAGTGGGTGGAAGGTCGACCAATATCATAAATGTGTCGTTCTGAGGGGTGCACGATTTTCTGCGTCCACAGTCGTGCATCGTGCACATGTGCGCTTTTCTTGTGTTTTAGGATGGCACATGTGCATGTGCTCCCTGTGTAGTCTTAGTGCATTCTGATTTTATAATTGGTTGTATAGTTTTGGAACTTTTGGAAATGCATTTTTGGTCCATAAGTGAACTAATGAGTGTTTTGATGATGCTGGATTCCTGTAACCATTTGCGGATGAAATTCCGGTGATAACACTGAGGAAATAGAAAAGGTGATAGACATGGCGCTAAGACATGTCCGAAAGTTCATGGAGCACCCGATCAAAGATCCATCCATGTTGCAACAATTAAGTGCCAGAAAAGTCAAGTATCAGGAACAAGCAGTAGAGACAAGAGAGATTATTTTAGCCCCAATGGAACAACATAGATTTCTACATGCTAACACATTGGAGGATCTCTTCGTCAAGTGGTTGGAGTACGAGAAGAGTCATCCACTTAAGTGAGATCTGTTGATTAAGGTTGGTTGTCATTGATGTCAACCCTTGAAGAAATACCCCTAGCACAAAGGTTTGGGTAATGGACCCAATATTGTTTGATGTAAATATGACTCATTATTGTTTTGTCATGGTTGACTAGAAGTAAATATGGATGAACTCCAAAGTGGCCCCCTTATGGTGAAATCCCTCATGGGAAGACACTTTGCGGAGTAAGAGAACCCATGCTTAATTGTGGAATAATGAGATGAAGGACAATGAATTTGTCAGGGAAACTATCTAAGATGGATAGTTCTTGTCATTCCGTTTCCGGTGGTATGTAGAACATCACATAACTCCTCACGGTTAGAGAGTTATGACCATGTGAAGTTGGAGAACCCAGGTTTGGGTAATGGACCCAAGTTTGTTTGATGGATAACGATATGATTTTTTCTATATTTGAAGGTAATACTATTCTAAATGGATAGTGCATGTCATTCCATTTCTGGTGGTATGTGGAATGTCACATAACTCCTCACGGTTTGAGAGTTAAGGCCTTACGAAGTTGGAGGACCCTCACATGTCATCTAGAAGCCCCAAAAGGTCAAAGTAGTCAAAGTGGTTTAAGGGATTTTAGAAGGTAAATACTAAAGTGAAGTGATGAGTGTACTATAATTCAAAGTGAACACAAAATAAATTATTTAAATAATAAATTTAATGGAGAAATTAGAAGTGGGTTAACCCTAAAATAAGGAAAGTGGGAAAAGTGACCTAGAAGATGTTTTTAAGGAAGCTACTTGGAGAGTGTTGTTCCAGAGTCTGTACTTAAGGCTTAGAAGTACAATGTATAGGCATTCGAAAGTGATTAAAGGGTAGAGAAGGGAGAAACATCAACCTTCGGCAAGGGAAACTAGGGATGATTTCTGTGTTGGCGTTGTCTATCTTCCAATTGTTCCTGGATGTTTATATCCTATTCAATCGCCGCCCATGAACATTCGAGTTCAACCTGGGTAGTGGCTGTTTTAAGAATAGTATCGAAAAGGTTTAAGGAAATATGTGTTTGATCTGATAATCCGGGTTCGATATTAGGCTATCTTGATACAGGGACAATCATGGAGGAACAGTAAAATAAGAAAACCTCAGGGGGAATTTAAGTGTTGTCTCAATTCGGTCATATAAAAGAGAGTTTACAGTTTCAGGAGTGAAGAAGGGGTGCAAACCAAAGGCCCTTTCCCATAACTGAGTTATACTTTAATAAAAATGTATGAGGTGGGAGAAAACATTAAGCTGTCTATCGAGTAAGGCTCCGATCAAGGGAGAATCTCACGTATAAACAGAAGAAGAAAAATGTAAAGAAATAACCCGATGAAGCATAAAATGTATATAGAATTATGAAAGTGTTGACTGGTCTTATACCTGCTGATAACTGGTACAGAGGAAAAACAGTAAACAATATAGAAAACCAAAATTCATTCACTATAGTAGAGGTTATACTAAATTATAGCGAAGCATTCATCATATATAAATATGAAATGAAACGAAATACGGGATACAAGGAAACAAACTCATAACACAGTCATGACGGAATTGGGAATATTCAGATTTGCTTTATATTAACTCTCAAATTGGAAAACCTCTATTATAATCGACACAAAAAGGTCCAACCATCTTTCTTTCTTTGTATGGTATATTTATACAGTTTTACAATAAGATGGAATCTCAATCGTTGCAAAATTTTCAGTTATGATAAGGAGGAGAGAAATCGTTCCATTTATTTCTCTCTGTCTTTATTTGGTTCCAGAAGCTTGTCCTCGTGCATGCTCGGTACAAGTGACACACCTTTCCACCAACTGAGATATCAGCCTTGACGGTTATTCTTGATAATTGGCTTCAAAAGAGTAACAATCTTGGGCTAATTACGACAACCTGTCTTCCATCTGTCTATCTATGATGTCGATAGCGCACAATTGCACACTTGGTTTAATCATACATTTGTCTATTTGGATTATGTCTGCCATAGTCACTTGTGAGATCTCGGCCGAATCTCTTTCCTCTTTTTCATTTAAATCAAGTGAGATTTTTGCCATATTCATTTGAATCAATGCCTCGACATTACCTCCGCTATCAATACCTAACAGATTACCATCTATAGAGCTAAAAGCCTCTTCTAATGATTTCGTTACCCTCTTGTCTTGTAGCTTACCTTCTGAGATGTTGTGCTCCCATTCTTTTAATAGAATATTTCCTCTGGTCTGCTCTGAAATGGGAAACCTGGGAGTACTTCCCGATTCCTTTTTTTTTGTAGCTATCACAGCCTCTTGAAAGGCGACCCGTGATGCTCCAGCTTCTTTTTCTCTAACAGATAAATTTTCCAAAACTTGATTAACCAGTAAGCAGTTGCCCTGAATCACCTCTACCTTGGTGAGTAAATTTCGTTGGGCCACAGAAACTTTGCTCCGAATCTCCATCGCCTGGGACTGGAACATCCCGATATTTATAACTTTACTTTCAGTGATTTCCACTCTAGCCTGTAGCTATTCGATCAAGTCTTTTTGCTGACCTGCTTGTATCTGACCGTTCCGAACCATCAACTCTGCTTGTTCAAGATTAGTCTTGAACAACTCTATCTCACTTTTATCGACCAACCTCGCTTGCTCTATCCCTACATTTTCCTGGTCCTTGGTAGCCTCTGCTGCTATGGCTAGTCTGGCTTCTAGGGTTTCAATGAGGCGATTTTTTTATTTTAGCTGGTTTTTCAAAACCTTGACTGAAAATTGATTCTCTATGGCATATGCCCCTAATGTCCCAGCTATTTCCGTCGTGAACTGTTCACTCTTCTTGTCTTTCCCATCAGTCAATACTTTGTATTTCTTGGCTGTCGACTCCCATTCCTGATAAAATTCTCTCTTTACCACTTCCTTTCTCTTCTTATCAAAGAAGAACTCATTTGGAGAGAGCTCTTCCACTCTTATAGGCCTCAATTCTTCATTTAAGATCCACCTTGCATCAATATTTCCCTGAGTTGACTGCAAGGGAGTAATGGATGCGATAGGATCTCCGATTTGCTTCGCTGATTGCCCCAGAGTGGTAACCAGAGTCTGCTTTTTCGGCGGGTCGGGAGTATTTATCTTTGCTTTCGGACTCTTAGTTTTCTCTTCCCCGTCCTGGTGTTTTTCTTGACTGGGAGTCACATCTTTGGAGCCTTCGACATCTTTTTTTTCACCTCCGTTGTACTCAGATTCTCACCCCGTAAGACTGCGAGGAGATAACTGTGTTGATGTTCTTGGAACTTCAGAACATCGACCCTCTCTTCAGGTGCCAAGGTTTGTATCCAAGCTAAAATCTCAGCATAAGATCTTGCGCCTCGAAAAATGTCATCCGAGGGCGAATTTTCGTGTTCAAATCTCTTGAGTCCGCAACTGGCCAAATGATTACTCACGACCCTTTGCGGATCGTGCTTCTTGAATTCAATAAGAACCAATTTTAGGTCTTCCAGGGGTACTGCCTCAACTTTAGCATGACCAAAATATAACAAAGAATATGAATTTAAATGAACAGGAAAAGGTGGCCATACCTTCTTTGAGTATCCCTTAAGCTCCTTGCTTATACCACCGATTACTGTTTGTCTAGCAACCTCGTGAAAAACCATCTTGTCGGGGATGAATAATGGCAATGCATGCGGGGGAACAGAAGCCCCAAAAACTTTGAGATATGAGAATTCGACTTCTACATACCAGTCAACTATACTGCTCAAATTCATCACTATACTATCTGAGATCCTGGGTGGTGGATGGCCTAAAATAGTGACATGCAGCGGTACCATCACCCAGTTGAAGATTTCATATACGAAATCTGCCGCTTTGTTTTCCCATAATTTCGAATGATAGACATGGATGGGCTTGGCCTCTGCTGGAGTCCAACTCTATCTCATTAAGGGAAATGGTGTTAGAAAGCACATGGCATCCATAATGTATGCAGACATAAAAAATGAAGAAATCTTTCCGCTCTCTTTCTGCGCCCGATACTCTGTAACCCGACTGGTCAAGCTATCATACAACATTTTTTCCTAGTCGAAGGAACAACCTTCGACGACTTGATGTATTAGAGGCACCCATTGAAGAAATAAATGTGAGGTGTCCTCTCTCCCGTATAATCTGCAGGTCATCATAGCTATATACTTGAACTGTGGTTCCAAGGAAGCTATTGAATATATACCATTACTGTCTACCCTGAACTTCGCAGGGTGCGAAACCTAATCTCTGATTAAGTTGGACATAGTATTTTAATACTACACACATTCCTTCTATTTGAACTTCTCCAAGAACTAAACATCGTATGTAAGGTCGGACGCGATAGACAACTTGTACATAGCCCGCAATTGTTTAGGTATGAAAGTCCCGATGGTGATATTTTGCTCATTGATGATGGTTCTGGTTGGTATGTCTACATGGTCTAATGCCCATCGGACCATATCATAGTAAGGGAGCAGTCATGGCCTGGTCACTACTTTATGCATTCCTGATTGAATGACGATCTTATATTTAGTGGTTATGTCATCTTTTTCATTGTCACTGGAATCATCAAAATAATCCACTAATTCGGCCTGTAGAACATCAGAAACAAATGACCAGTTCGGGACAGAGTCGACACTTCGAGGTGAAGTATCAGCGACATTGTCTGAACCTTGTCCTGAAACCTCAACATTGGCTTTCGACGCTTTTCGCAGGACCATGACAGGAGATCCTGCTTTAGCTCTTCTGCGATAAAAATATGTATACATACAAAAATTAGCTCACTGAGAAAGTATGCTCTGCGTAATATAGAAATGAATTTGTTATAATGAATAACAACTCTATATATTCGAAAACTCGGTACCTTTTAAGAACAGATCGGTCAAATCACCCTTAAAAATAAATTTAGCAATAAAAGCCCAATCTTTATTTGTCGATTCACCTTGTTTCTAATTAATGCCATAAATTTTGGCGGTTCAAAATGTCAGTTGGCGTAAGGAAGAATTAAGACTGCCTTGTAAACTATGCATGCATCAAATCACGGGAGATACTGGTTTAGCTCAATTAATCTGGTTTTACCAAAGTTAATTAATCTTTCAGTACTAGTTGTATCGAGAATTTTTGTTTTAACCCTTTGAACCTCTAACACCCGAATTGCGATGACTGACTTTCGTTAATCAAAATGTAATTGTGATTAGGCACTTAATTAATTACATAATTATTTATATCGCCATATCGCGACTCAGAGCTTCGAAGGCATAGCTTCCAGGAAGTTTGCATGCTGAGTTGTGAAACCGCGAGATCACGATGATATGTTTTAATTAAAAGGGAGGATAAAATTGGATTAATTGTTTAATTAATTATGTTCATATCTTTATTGTGACTTCGCGACTCGGGGCTTTGACAGTGTAGATTTTAAAAGAGAACACACCGATTTGTGAATTTCCGATAGAACTTAACCATGGCTAAGCTTTTACCTTTAACCTTGACACGGGTTACTAAAACAAGAAATTCATGGTTTTGGCTATCGGGGTTACGACAATAAGACTTTTGGATTTAGTAAACGCCGAGATGAAAAAACCCATTGATGTTTAACCGTGATTTAGGAAAATTTTACTATCGTTACTTCCCTGGGTAAAATTTTAAAACGATTTCGCCTTTTCGTTGCCCGGGACTTGTGAACTACGTGATCTATAACATCCGACATACGAAATCCCGAGATAGAACAAAGGGGATTTTTTTTTTAACGAAAAGTAGAAATCACCTCGATAGTACAATAACTATCACCGCTCGTGTGATAAGACTTCAGAGATTTTGAAACCACAAATGGAAAATACGAAAACCATCTTTCGATTTCGAGCATTAAGACATGAAATTCGAGACGGGCTAGAAAAACAAAGGCGGCTCCAATAGAGAGTATAAATAAGAGGCTAGGCTCTCTCATTTTAAATGCACTTGAGAATATTGAATATATATATA
>ML802049.1:5263-16925 GCA_009831015.1 Picea engelmannii
CATCTCTGAGGCAACCTCGTTAAAAAATGAAACAAAGGTCTTTGAGCATAGTTTTCTAATTTCAAGCTCGTTAAAAAATGAAACCACTTGAGGATAGTTTTTATGTCTCTGTAGCAACCTCGTTAAAAAATGAAACAGAGGTTATGAGCATAGTTCTTGTTTGTATGTCAAACTCGTTAAAAAATGAAATAGTTTTCCCCCTCTCTGTTTGAGTCAAGTCCTTCATCTAGTATTTGAAGCTTCTTTTCATTCTCCTTTGCATTTGGATGAAATGAAGCTTGGGGGGCATTTGCTTACAACCTCTGGACTTCATGCTGAAGTTTGAGCCACTAGCTTCTTAAGCTGGGGGCTAAGTACCAACCATGCGTTGGGAAGTTGCAAGCATAGTTTTCTATGTTTCAAGCTTGTGTAAAAATGAAACCACCTACCTCAAGAATAGTTTCCTCTGGTTCAAGCTTGTCTAAAAATGAAACCAGGTCCAAGCATAGTTTCGTTTAGTTTTTAAGCTTGTGTAAAAATTAAAATCTATCCCAAGCATAATTTTATTTTGTTTTAAAGCTTGCGTAAAAATGAAAACAATCTCGAGCTTAGTCTTTGTTCTTTCTCATGCTCATAAATACATGATAATAAGTTACCAATCTTAGTCTTTGTTCTTTCTCATGCTCGTTAATACATGAGAATAAGTTACCGAGCTTAGTCTTTGTTCTTTCTCGTGCTCGTAAATCAATGAGAATGTAATCGAGTATACTTTTATCACTATTTCGGACTCATAAAGGTTATACGAAAAAGGAACCCCCTGGAGTTTCCTTTAATCTCTTTTCAGACTCTCTAAACATGAAAAGATTACCGAGCGATCTTGCTATCTTCACGCTCGTTAAAGTATTTGAAGAGAGTGTCTGTTGGGCGATAATTTATCTCTTTTTCGATCTCATCAGACTATTTTACGAAAAAGGAACTGAGAGAGTTCTCTTTTGAGTGTTTTTCAGACTCTCTAAACATGAAAACCCCCTGAGTTTTCTTTCTTTGGACTCGTTAAACAAACATCAAAAGGCCCAAATGGGACCGAACCACTCCTTCTTAGGGTTCGTTAAACATACTCCGAGGGACTTGTCCGAAGGATGAGATTAAATTTACAAGAATATGTTATCCTCATCAAGCTTGCGTAAAAATAAAGAGGTACTCGTCAGAAATGGTGGGGGAAAAAATGGGAAAGAATTGTGTCTAAACCTGTATTCCATGAAAGAGTCACTTTTGAACATGTCGCCCTTTCACTCACCTTGTGTCTAGGTTGGAAGATCCACTTGTCTCTTGATCATACTCCTATAACATTACAAATTGGTCTGTGATCCCTGTTGTTGAGTTAGTATTTCCAAGACAGTTGTCATGTCGTCAATATGTTCAAAAATGAAGTTCAACCCGAAAATCCTTCTGTTGTGTTGGCCATTTCTGCAGTCTTTAAGCCTTCTATTACGTCGGCCATCCCTGAGTCAGTCCTAAATCACTTGTTACTCTAATCTACATCAAATCTTGCTACTTGTTTTGTGTCATTGATGTGGGATACATTAAGGCCCTCCTGTGACGAGTCTTTTCCTGTCAACTTCAACTCATTATCCAGGAATTAGACATAGAAACTAATTGGTACCTTGGAACTTGCATGCCTCAATGGCAGGTTTCCTCACTTTTGACAGTGGGTTTTCATTATTGACCTCTGATCGGAAGGTTCCACCGAGTGTTCGACCTCAACTCATTGATTCACATTCGTTTGATTGTACTAGTGTACCTTGGGATTCATTGACATTAATGGTGATTTCCCTCGCACTTGTTAATGGTATACACTAATGACTGGTAATCAAGTGGTGTCTACCATGTTCGACTTCGACACATGTAATCACATGGTTAGATTTGTACTATAGAGTGGTGGAGATGAAGACCCTGAATCTTTTCTCACAGATTCAGGTTGCGTTGGAGTATATTCAATGTACTATTGCATAGATCCACATTGTATGTCTAGTGGCTATGTTCAAATTTGAATCTTTAACACATAGATCTAGAGTGTATTTTTGGTGGCTATGTTCATATTTGAGTCATAATGGCATGGATCCACAATGTATTTTTGGTGGCCATGACCTGTCTTACTTGACATGGATCTTCACATGTCGGCATTTATACTTTGAGTCATTTGTATTCTGAGTATGGGAATGCCTACCTCAGTGATGATATAGACAGTTGTCGTGTCATCAATATGTTCAAAAATGAAGTTCAACCTGAAAATCCTTCTGTTGCGTTGGCCATTTCTACAGTCTTTAAGCCTTCTATTGCATCAGCCATCCCTGAGTCAATCCTAAATCACTTGTTACTCTAATCTACATCAAACCTTGCTACTTGTTTCGTGTCATTGATGTGGGATACATTAAGGCCCTCCTGTGATGAGTCTTTTCCTGTCGACTTCAATTCATTATCCAGGAATTAGACTTAGAAACTAATTGGTACCTTGGAACTTGCATGCCTCAATGACAGGTTTCATCGCTTTCGACAGTGGGTTTTCATTATTGACCTTTGATCGGAATGTTCCACCGAGTGTTCGACCTCAACTCATTGATTCACATTCGTTGGATTGTACTAGTGTACATTGGGATTCATTGACATTAATGGTGATTTCCCTCACACTTGTTAATGATATACACTAATGACCAGTAATCAAGTGGTTTCTACCATGTTTGACTTCAACACATGTAATCAGATGGTTAGATTCGTACTATAGAGTGGTGGAGATGAAGACCCTGAATCTTTTCTCACAGATTCAGGTTACGTTGGAGTATATTTAGTGTACTGTTACATAGATCCACATTGTATGTCTGGTGGCTATGTTCAAATTTGAATCTTTAACACATAGATCCACAGTGTATTTTTGGTGGCTATGTTCAGATTTGAGTCATAATGGCATGGATTCACAATGTATGTTTGGTGGCCATGACCTGTCTTACTTGACATGGTTCTTCGCATGTCGGCATTTATGCTTTGAGTCATTTGTATTCTGAGTATGGGAATGCCTACCTCAGTGATGATATAGATAGTTGTCGTGTCATCAATATGTTCAAAAATGAAGTTCAACCCGAAAAGCCTTCTATTGCGTTGTCCATTTCTGTAGTCTTTAATCCTTCTATTGCATCGACCATCCCTAAGTCAGTCCTAAAACACTTGTTACTCTAATCTACATCAAATCTTGCTACTTGTTTCATGTCATTGATGTGGAATACATTAAGGTCCTCCTGTGATGAGTCTTTTCCTGTCGACTTCAATTCATTATCCAGGAATTAGACTTAGAAACTAATTGTACCTTGGAACTTGCATGCCTCAATGACAGGTTTCCTCACTTTCGACAATGGGTTTTCATTATTGACCTCTGATCAGAAGGTTCCACCGAGTGTTCGACCTCAACCCATTGATTCACATTCATTGGATTGTACTAGTGTACCTTGGGATTCATTGACATTAATGGTGATTTCCCTCGCACTTGTTAATGGTATACACTAATGACCGGTAATCAAGTGGTTTCTACCATGTTCGTCTTTGACACATGTAATCACATGGTTAGATTCGTACTATAGAGTGGTGGAGATGAAGACCCTGAATCTTTTCTCACAGATTCGGGTTGCGTTGGAGTATATTTAGTGTACGGTTGCATAGATCCACATTGTATGTCTGGTGGCTATGTTCAAATTTGAATCTTTAACACATAGATCCACATTGTATTTTTGGTGGCTATGTTCAGATTTGAGTCATAATGGCATGGATCCACAGTGTATGTTTGGTGGCCATGACCTATCTTACTTGACATGGATCTTCGCATGTCAACATTTATGCTTTGAGTCATTTGTATTCTGAGTATGGGAATGCCTACCTCAATGATGATATATTATTGTACTATATTTCCTTTTTTGTTGGTAGGTTTCCTAGGGGGATAAGCCTGGGGGGCTTAAGCCTGGGAATAATATTTTAATATTATTTCCAAAAAAACCATGTGCATATTATGTTATCCTAAGTTCCTGGCAAAGGGAAAAGCATGTAAAAGGGAGGCATGCGGATGGAACGCATGCAGTTCCAAGGGTGACAAGTGTCCACCCTGATGCATGCAAATAAAACAGATGAGGTAAGCCGTGAGGGGGGCTCTGTCATCCATGGGAACCTGAACTGTCCTAAGCGTGATCCGTGCGAGCAAGTCTGTAAGAGTTCCTAGTGTAATTTTGATACGGGGAAAGAAATCCTGTGTTTGTTCTGAAGAATCCGTGTACACCCCTGTTCGGAGCCGTGGAGTCTGTGTCTGGTTATAGGAAAACCCGTGTGCGCATTCCCTGAACGGGAAGCCTATGTTGAATTCGAGTGGAAGAGTCTTTTTATTCGGGAAAGCTGAGCTAGCCTGTGCATGGAGACCCTGTTCCAAAATCATGACCGTGAGATCATCCTGTGACTGTTGAACCGGTTTGGGGAAGCCTGTGTCTATTTTCCTCGTGGGTTGTTGTGGCCGTGCAGTACTGGACTGCATGAGGCTTGTTGGCCTGTGAGCGACACCTCCAGGTGAGAGAGTGCGCAGAGGAAGGAGAGAACTCCTGGAAGGAACCCTGTAGCTGCCATAGAGCCCGGAGACTTCCTGTTCGGTCTGTTCCTGTAACCCAAGGTAAGGGAGATTGACAACCGAAGGACTGTCTAGGTGACAGAGAAGGTGCATTCTCCTGGGGTGGAACAGGCATGTGGGGAATGAGGGTCTATGGGCAGTGAGCGTGGGAGATTCCTAGGAAAGCATTCCGTCCTTGTGGTTGTGTGTGACTGTTTTCCCTGAAACCTCAGCCGGAGCCTAGATTCCTTGCCTTGGGATGGAGCTTAGTCCCAGCTCGGGGGTGGGAGGTTCGTGGAAGCCCTGCATTTGTTTGGTGGATTTCACCACTATCACAAGATAAGTATCTAACTATGTTTTATCACATTTTATCATGTCTCTTCTATATATGTTATCATGATTTCTGCTGTGTATGTGAATTAACATGGGATGCTATGGATTGTTTAATTATAGCAGTAATAATATGTTTTACTCTGAGATTTAAATGTATTTCTTTGCTTGAATGCATGTTGTTATATAATGCTTGTACGAATTATGTAAAAGTGCATGTTGTTATATAATGCTTGTACGAATTATGTAAAAGTGCGTGTACAGATTGGTAACCGAGAGCGATGAAAGCCTTGGTAGCAAGAAGGTGACACTACAAATTGGTATCAGAGCGATTAAACAAAGTAGCAGAAAGGTGTGCTACACAAATATACAGCACTCTGCCAGAGATTCTGACGCCCGAGGATGGTTCTGAATAAGATTCGATTGTTATGTTTCTATAAGCCAACATACCCGGTGTCTCGATAGAGGCAGTGAAGCTCGTCAAATTTTTAAATCCAGCATACCATACTGTTAAGAGATAACGCACATTGGGGGTCACAGGTAGCTTATAGCAAGATTTGTTGAGAGGCTTTGGGAATAACCATAGACTTTGCAAGTAAGATGGCAAGCTTGAATTCCCTGTGTCTACTGTCTGACCAACGTCTATGTAATTAGTATCACTCACCCATGTCAAATTCTCTCCGTTTGTTTTTCTACATTGAGAAATCCTACATATTGAGAAATTTCGATATTGAATTTCGATATTGAATTTCGATATTGAGAAATCCTACATAACCGCCAGAAATCTGTGAGTAAAACAATATCTTGTCCTCCAAATATGACGATTTCGTAAGCCTCAAAGACGGGATGTGCAATGAAAGATCTAAAACATCAGTGATCACGTGTTTCATCAGTAATTCAAAATTCAAGAATTACCTGGTTGAGCATTAATTGGAGACAATAAAGTCAACAATAAGCCGACGGCTATCGAACTGGCCCATTGGCCATAACGAACTTTGTCCATCTGTAGACAAAATTTAAAGAAGTGCGACTGTAGTAGATTGGATACTGGCGGCTGCTGCTTAATCTTGGAAGTGTTGAATTTACATACGAAGGCCGAGAACGCTTGAAGCGCTTCTAAATGTAAACGGAGTCCGACTTCTTTTTCAAGAGGAAATACCCGTCGTGAACGATGCTCTCCATCTCCCAATTGAAGGCCTTCTACACATTTTGTCAATTTTTTTTTATTGCAGAGCCGTACAATCCCAGCTTTGAAGCGTTCAAAACGAACGTAAACCGTCTTTTCTATTTTTTATTACACTAAAATAAAAGATTTGTTCACCTCTTATTTTTTTATCAAATTTTAAAAAATATTAAAATATTATTATTTTATGATTAAATAAAAAATTGTTGACTTCTCATATTGTAGCACAAAATTTAAGAAATATTAAAATATCCTTATTATTATAAAAGTTACGATTTTGATGTCATTTGTTTTTTGTTTTTTTTGTCGTGATAAATAGTCATACAGTCCGAAAATTTCAATGTTTTGATTTATGAAATATTTTATTATATTAATTTTTTGGTTAAGAAAAAGCAGTGGCTATTCTATTAAGAATAGTTTCAATTTTCAAAAATGTATGAGATGGTGACATTGAGTATTGATTTTATATATTTCTTATTATGTTTATAAAAGACATTGCTAATTAATGTTCTTGTCTTTATCATAAAAATATTATAATATTCAGAATTATACAATCATATAAACACTACATAAATAATATCTAAAAACTAAATAATTACTTAGAAAACTGATGGTTAAAATCTTTGTACATGCATAACTATTTCTTACACAAATTTATCAAAATAAAGCCATCAAAAAACAATTTAAAGTTTTTTTTTTTATTATTATTATATCTAAAAATAACATATATGACATGATTTAATTTCTTTTCATATTAATTCCTTAGGATGATTTAATTTCTTTTCATATTAATTCCTTAGGATAAGGTCAATGATACTCGGAATGCCCTCTGAGCTGCTGCAATGATACTTCCAATTTCAATTTTTTTAATTAAAAAACATCTTCTATGCAATTTTAAAATAACAACATTGTATTCCATGTAAGTAGTGAGTTAATTGTAACTAGATATACAATTTTGAATAGGTGTTTAAAGACTATTTCTGTTTTATTTAATTGTAAAATCCTATTATAATTTACATATTTTTTTATTGAGAAAAGTTGACATATTTTTTAATTGTAAAAAATTTTGTACAATTTATTCTTTATTATTAAAAAAGTTAAGGTTGATGGCATTTTTATGTTTTATTTAATTGTAAAAGCGTATTATAATTTACATATTTCTTATTGATAAAAGTTGACATATTTTTTAATTATAATTTTTTTTTAATTTATTCTTTATTATTAAAAAAGTTAAGGTTGATGGCGTGGGTAAGGCAGGTCGTTAAAAAAAATAAAATGATACATATCTTTTTCATAAGACTTTTCTTTGTACTCTTTTATGTTTAATTATTATTTTTAAATTCAAACCATATCTAATCAATTATGAAATGATTAAATAATTAATACACTTATTTGTTATTATAAAAAACTTCTTATGATTTACATATATATTAAAAAATTAATATTCATAATGTAAATAAAAAACATCTTTAATAAAATTTTATTTGTAATAATTTTGTAATTAGATACGTTTTTTTTTTCTTACTGATTGAATTCATATCATGCGTAGTGTCTCCTCCAAACGTTAACATCTTTTGATTAAAAAAGAAATTTCCTCGTAATAATTTTGTATTTAGATTCGTTTTCCGTCTTACTGATTCAAATCCTATCATGCGCACTGTCTCCATGTTTCAAATCATATCATGCGCGGTGTCTCCAGCAAACGTGACCATCTTGTTCATTAAAAATTAAAATATTATTTTTAATAATTTTAGATTTAGATACGTTTTCGTTCTTACTGATTCAAATCCTATCATGCGCAGTGTCTGCATCAAACGTTATCGCTTAAGACAAATTTGTAATGTGAATATATCAAGGTCTAATTTATTTATTATTAATAAGTTAAAATATTATTAATAAGTATATGGAATGTGGTTAAGTTATTAGGATTTCGTTTTAAAGAATAATTCAAAATTATTTAATAATTATTATTCAAATTTATTTAATAATAATTATTCAAATTACTTTATTTATTTTAATAACAATTATTTAAATTATTTCATTTAATGGTTGATTATGATAAATTATATCTTTATATATTATAAATTATTTTAAATATTATTATCAAAATAAAAATTAATAATGGTTAATTATGATAAATTATATCTTTACATATTATAAATATTATTATCAAAATAAAAATTCAAAAAAAATTATGATCATTTTCAAAAGTTATTGAATTATTAAATGTGGATTAATATAATATATAGAGATTTGATATACACAAATTCTTTGATTGATATTGACACTACATAATTTATTTAATAACAATTATTCAAATTACTTCATTTATTGATTGGTTATAATTTAATTGATATTAAGACTATACAATTTATTTAATAACAATTATCCAAATTACTTCATTTATTAGTTGATTATGATAAATTATATCTTTACATATTATAAATTATTATAAATATCATTACCAAAAGAAAAATTAAAAAAAAATTCAAAATTTTTTTATACTCATTGTTAAGAATGGTTGGTTGTTGCTTAATCTTAACCTTGAAGTGCTTCTAAATTTAGAGGCAGTTCCACATCATTTT
This sequence comes from Picea engelmannii, assembly GCA_009831015.1. Classification (NCBI taxonomy): domain Eukaryota; kingdom Viridiplantae; phylum Streptophyta; class Pinopsida; order Pinales; family Pinaceae; genus Picea; species Picea engelmannii. The sequence goes on from ML802049.1 coordinate 13,974, forward strand.
AAAGAGGTAATAGGGCCCGTGAACAATGCCCTTTATGTATTTCCATTCAAGGCTTAGTGCCATTAAGTAGATATAGGGTAGTATGATTTGTTATTTTATATATATATATAATAGAATAGAATGATATAGATCCATTTTGATAAGATTAAAAAGTTAGATGTACTCTCAACTCTACCTAAATTACATTTTAAAAAATAAAAAATATTATTAATTTCATAAACTTTTTTTATTTAAAAAATATTAAAATATTATTGTTACAAATTATTATTTTGATATTTTAATATATTAAACTAGTATTTTAGTATATCTTAAACTTTTATCATATTTAAAAATAAAAATAATATTTTTCTTTTCTAGCAATCCAAAAGACAATCCTTATAATATTTTGCCTACGTAGTGTCTTATGTTAGAGGGAAAGGTGTCACTTAGGTTTTGTGTTGTTAGGAAAAGTATAAATATTTTCAAAACAAATATTAAAATAATAATATTATATTAATAATTTTTATAATTGTTTAATTTTATATAGAGAAGTAATACTTTTTTATAATTGTTTAATTTTATATGGAGAATTAAAGATAATTATTTTTTAAATTTAATATGTTATGAATTAATTTTTTTTTTAATTATAATTATAAAAAATATTGATTTTTTTAAAAACTAAATTGTTATAAATTTTATCATAAAATAATAATAATAATTTTTTTATAATAAAATAAATATTTATATTATCATTTAATAAAATATTGATATTTAGATTTTTTCCAATCTCATTTACAAACAACAAAATAAAATTTATTAACAAAATGCATGTACTTCTTAATGAAGGTATGATGCTCTTATTTGAGTTTTATGAACTTTTTAAATTTTGAAAAATCATTTTGTATCTTTGCATTTGCATTTTAAGAATATGATGCTCTTATTTGAGTTTTATGAACTTTTTAAATTTTGAAAAATCATTTTGTATCTTTGCATTTGCATTTTAAGAATTTTTTTTCAACAAAACAAATTTCAATATATTTATATATATAGTGTTTTCAAAGACAAATACATTGACAAGGAAATACACATAACTCCAAACCATTTCAAGAGGTTACTAAAATAGTAGCCATCTCTTAAAGAGCTTAAGAAAAATATAGTATCTATTGAACTTTCATTACAAACCCAAAAAATCATATATTACTAAGGATTCAACCTCCATATTCCAAAACTAAAACTAAACTAGTCTCCAAAAAAACAGTAGGATTTTATAAGCTAAAAGAGAATGATGTTGCTATTTCCATAATTATGTTCTTCCATCCCACTATTTTTGAATCTTCAAAGACTTGTAGATGTTCAAAGTCTAGTGGGCGGGCTGCCAAGGTTAAGGTAGCCCAAAAGCCTAGAAGTTCATCCCTTGTGTTTGTACCAAGGTCACAATTGAGGATCCACTTGTAGCTAGTATTTCCATAAGATTTTATTACACCCTTTTCCCACTCATAGCTAGTGTTTCCCCACTCAGAAATCCATTTGCTTGAGTTGCACCATCCATTTGCTTGAGTTGCATAATCAAATCATCAGTAGACACAACATAACAAAAAGTCTTTAAGATTCTAAGACACTTCCTTTTCCTAGGACCCAAACCTGTAGAAATTTCCAACATCCCGAGAATTTTATAAACAACGGTCTAATTTTAAAAACTTGTCAAACACTAAAAAGCCAGCGTACATTTTTGCATGAAATTTTAGAAGAGTAAGTTGCATTCACCGTTCACCATGAGGTATTGTAATTGTTACGATATATATACGACACGTAGTCAAGACCTCTTCTAGTTGTTACAAGATATAGGACACGTAATCAAGACTTCTTCTAATTTATAGATTTACAACACGAACTCGTGTACTTGTTACCATGTAGGACGCGTAGTCAAAACCTCTCGAAATTTCCAATTTTATCTTCATTTTTTAAAATTAATGGAAACTCTTTTGAGAATTTGGGAGCTTCAACATCAAACAAATGGAAATTTGGAACCAATTTCCTAAAAAAAGAGCTTTAAATCTATGTTGCACGGGCCTCGCCCCCCCCAAAAAACCCACTTACCCATCGTTCCCTCGTTCCGGGGACTTGGGGACCCTTAGGAAACTTACCCAAATTGTTGGGGACTCCATTGGGGACTCGGGGACTTGCTGGCCGTCCCCAAGACGTTCCAGACAGATTTCAGGGACGTTTCAGACAGATTTTGAGGATGTTCTAGGTAGATTTCAGAGATTTTTTTGGGCATATTTTGGAGATATTCCAGGCATATATCTTCAATCTTGAAAATCATGGAAATTAATGATTAGACAATAAGATCATTTTTCCCATCCGTTGTTTTTGTATTGCATTGAATCTAAATCTGTTGTAAAATTTGTAGCTCAAAACATGGGTTCTGTATGATGGGTTTTGATTTGGGTTTTTAGTGATTTAAATATTGTATTTTCAGCAACAAGGTTACAACAAGCAAAGATTCCATGTCAAAAAACAAGAAATGCAACATTTCAAAGGGTTGATCCTTATGGTTACTGCTCTAGTTCTTCTCATTTTTCTCATCATCTTAGCTTTTACATATTCTACATGGGTTTCCATGAGTCATTCAATTATAGTGATTCCACCATTCCAACCTCAAGCATTGTGAAAACAATCAGATAGTAGGGACTTCGATTGGGTACTAAATGTTTGAATAAATTCCTACTCAATCACCTTCTTAATCTGAAATATGAATCTAATCTCTTTACAAAACCAAAGTGTTTTATAGTGGTTTTCAACACAACCATTAAAATCTACAAAACTCTTGATAAGGCAATGCCTTTTATGTTTTAACATAATTGTCATTAACAAGAAGTGAATAAGAAAAACTGCTATAGAGACATTTCTCACTTAAGTTTCCTAAAGCTAAAGTGCATTTTGCTCTTGCCAATAATGAAATGTCACTCGGAT
>ML802049.1:17025-28614 GCA_009831015.1 Picea engelmannii
ATAGAATCTCCTTACTTAGATGATGTGGGATATTTCCTTACACAAACATTTTATAATGCGTGGGATATTTCCTTACATATCCATTTTATAATGGATGGCATATTTCCTTACATAGAGCTTTGAATTGTAGAGAATCCTTACATATGAAAGAATCTGAAATGCACATAATAGAATAACTATTTACTATGATAAGTCATCCAATTCTCTTGCCACTAAACCTCAATTTGAATTTCCCAATGCTATTACTCATGGATTAGGAAACATGGAACTAGTAATAACTAGCTAAGTGACAAGCTTCTTACCTAAATGAAAGAATCTTGTGGAGGTCATTCTTTCAAAAAATTAGTTGTCAGGTTCAATTCATATGATTCTAGGTACTTTGTCGATGCTTAATTATCTAGATATTTCAGACAATTGTATTAGCAGGTTGATTCCTTTTGATCTTGGGATTTTGAGGATGAATATATGAAATGTCTTGGAAAACATTTTGTCGGACGTAGCTCCTTTTTCATTTAAAAAGGTGGTGTTGAAAAACGATTTTTGGAAATCCTATGTGAAGTGTATTCACAAGGCCTTTAATGGCATGAATGCTTGTTTTGAAGAATGCAGTGAAAGGGATAAGGAATAGAGTTGGTTTGATTGTGGCTAATTCATTTCTTGTTTAGGTTATCTCTCATTATATTCGTCATTGGGATCCCATGGTTTTTACGAAAGGTTATTAAGCTTTGCAAATGCAAAGAGTAAAAATGACAGATCTTTTTGCATTCTAACTTCATTTCTAATGACATCCAAGTTGGTATTTACATATGAAACAACAACAACCACAGTGAAAAAACTACTTCAAATAGAAAACAAAACTATAAATTGGAAGCACATGCAAAATTTAATCACAGAATTTAAAGACTCAAGCATATAGGGTAGAAATTCCAACTTACAGAACTACCACTTATATCAATCAAAAAATTGATGAAATGACATACTTAATGCCTCAATGGGATTCTATTGATAAAAAAAACAATGGGTTTAAAACACTTCCTTCAAATACTTAAAAGAAATGTTTGTTGTTATATGTCTTAGCTAGGAATAGAAGGAATCAAGGAGAATTCAAAACAATAATATATTGCATCAAGTGGTGGCATTGGTTGGGGAGGTCGATTTCTTCCTTCTTTGAGGGTTTTAACCACATAATGCATTGGTGTATTAATATTTAATACATTTTTGTGAATTGTTGCCTTAAGGTGTTCGAACTCTGTGGATATGCCCTTTTTATCGATCATGGTATCAAATCAAGGTCAACGCAAGTGAAGAATCCTCGTGGCTTCAACGGATCCTTTTATAGTTTGGATTCCAATAGAAGCAATTGACCACACTCTGGTGCAAGAATAAGAGTGTCATTCAACTCACCAATTATCATGTTCAACATTAGTGTAATAAACACATTGATATACAGATGCACTTCTTCTTATTTGGGATTGTGTTTTTAAAGTACATTATTTCCCTAAAGATTATCAAATTACATAAATTTTCACAAAGTCTCTGAAAAAATAAAATAAAAAAATTATAAACTTCAATGTATGTTAGGAGTTCAGGAAGTTGGACCACTAAGGGGTAATAGGCTCTAATTCCTCCTTCTTTCTCCTATTGCATCACCATATGGTAAATCATTCAATCCTATCCCAGGTTTTTCTTAAGGGGGGATGTTAGGATATTTAAACACTTTTGAGTTAGTTAAGACCAACTTGGTATAACGTGTCTTTAGGTAACATACATGTTTATTTAGATTTTCCTTAGTGTGCATTATAATTATCTAATACAATGGTCATGATTATGTTCTAGACATAAAGTGATCCAATGGTTCATATTCTTATTGATACTAATGAATATATTGATATGTGTCTTAACACTTGATTGGTCCATGATATCTATTTAAATATCATGGACGATCATTTATTGATGATGATTGATTTAAATTATTTTCCTTTTGAATTAATATATTTTATCAAGTGGCCACATTGGTTACGGACGTGGACTATTTCTCTCTCTGAAGGTTTTAAACATGTAATATATTGGTGTACTAGTGTGTGATTTGTTTTTGTGATAATTTTCCTTAAGGTGTTTGACATATTTGGGTATACCTTTCTTTATTGAACATGTTACAATTTAGGACAACAAAACTATCCCAAGACCAACAAATGGCACTGTAATGATCCAAGATATCATATTGTCCTTTAGCAATTTAGTCTCTCACCTAGAGTAATAACCATATTGATATCACATCTATGACTAAGGTATCCCCTTTAATAATTGTATATTCATGCCATAACCTTCATAATTTACCCTCTCTCTCTTCTTTGAAATTTCTCTTTAGTAATAAGTATCCTACATTTCCTTTCGTTTCCTTTATTTTATGAGGGAGATATAATATGACACATATGGCATATCATATTTAATACATCTTATTAGTTAGAGTAAGACAATAAATGCACAATGAGCCTTGATTTTTGTGAAATGTTTATTTATTTAAGAATTGAGTAGTTAAATTAGACTTTGCCAATAACCCTATATTTATCCTTTGTAAAAACTACACAAAGACATTGCTAAAGAAATAAAAGATAAGAAATCTATTGTAGAGAAAAATATTGTTGCATTTTTCCTTAGTTTGTATATTTTTATCTATGCATCATCATTTGACATTAGATCCTTTGATCATAGATGTTATAACTCAAAATTCCACTTCTATGCATCCTTGATGTTTTCCTATTCATTCATACATTTGCCAACCCATTTTGATGGAGTTCTTTTCAAAAAACAAATTTTTGCTTGGCATACGTGCCCTATTGCATATGCAGAGTGCATACATACACCAGCTTCATACCTTAAATCCCACATACATACGCTTCCTGCATGCGTGCACTCTAAAAAGTGACAAAAAAATATAAAATTTGTGCTTTTCGACGGAGTTTACAATCTATCTTAGGTTTTTCAACCATATTACCTCTTGTAGCCCTTTTGGAAATGAATAAACCATATTTTTCTCATACAGAAAGGTCCCTAGGGGGGTCATTTGGATATATCAAACTAGAGGCAATATAACTCTGCCAAATTTTCTCCCTTATTTCCCAATCTTTCTGCATTTTTCTCTAAGTTTCATCCTCAGCATTCCCTTCCATCCATATTCTTTATACCATCCATCATTTTCCCATTATATTGGCTTGTTGGTGGTGAATATAGTATTGGGAATAGTGCACTTAGAGACCAAGTAGAGGAACCCAGGCGAGGTTCGTGGAGCAGTGCCAACAAATTTTAGGTTGTAACCTCCAATTTTGTTATTAATAAAAGAGAAAAGTTTGTGTCCTAGATCCTATGTCTATGTGCTTTTGTTTATGAATATTTTCATGAATAACTAACTCTTTAAATAATCTTGATAATTAATTATATGTTGTATTAGATTGTTATGTATCATTTTTTAGGCCATATTTGGGAGGAGGCCTACAGTCTTGAAATGAACAACAATCGGAAGGGATCAACATCAACCATAAGGAATTAAGGTACACGTTTCTATCTTATTTATCTTCCCTTAATGATCATAAGGTTGTGTTTGGTTTGCAGCAGAATAGAAACTTTTATGTCTTTAAGGGTGTCAAGGCTCTGCCTAGTCGCTAGACCCAGATTAGGGGGATTTTCTCCATAGCAGAATTGGTGAATCCACTAGGGAAAATTCCCCTAATCTGGATCTGTTTAGAATAAGTTTACCCCTTTTCTGTCCAATAGATTACCCAGGAAAAAGGTATGCCTAGGGAGACATGTTTCACCAGGAGATTTCTCCTAAGTTATGTTTTATGCTTTTTCGGTCTCAAGGGACTAAATTACGAAAAAGGAGGCGAGTCCATAGTTAATCTATTTTTAGACTCCTTAAAATTGAAAAGATAGTTGAGTGATCTTGTCTCCATCACACTCGTTAAAATGGTTTTGAAGAGACATCCTTTCGGTATAAGTTTAACCCTTTTTCTGGACCAACTGGACTAAGTACGAAAAATGAATACTCTAGCCCTAGTGTCCAAAAGAGTTCTCCTTATTATGACTTTGTTCTTTTTCGAGCCCTAGAGACTAACCTTACAAAAAATACCACTCTAGAGTCTTCTTTTAGTGTTTTCCAGACTCTCTAAAAGTGAAAAACCATTGATCTTACCTTCTCTGGGCTTGTAAAACTTTACATGGAAGGAGTCTTGGTGTGTCATGTTGTAATCGCATCGCATGTCTCATCATTGCATATTTGAACTAATTCTATATTCATGGTTCTATTACTGAACCTTTAGAGAATTCCTTAGGTGCAAGCCTTCTAACACTCTTTTCCCTTGCGATCTAACACCTTGACCCATGGAGGAATTTTCCCAAGTGTCCTTATCCTGCACATGTCTCCTTGCACTGAGCATTAGTATGTTCCATGCACTTGGAACTAGTTTTCTTTCCTGTGAAAATCATTCCTCCTTTGTAACATAGAATTCTTTTATTCCTTTTAAAGCTCTTTAAATACGTGAAAAAGAAAAAAAAAATCAAATATTCCAAAAAGATGGGACAGGGAAACATTCTCTTTTGTTGGTAGCAATCTAGTCACCCTTGGACAAAGGACATCATTCTATTTGTTCTATAAGAATTGGGATCTAGTATGGCCTTAGGAAGTCATTCTTGTTACATAGAGCTTCTCCTCCTCCATTTGGTTACTCTTCCAAACACATGGAGAGTTTATGGTGCCTCCTGTACCAAAAAATTGTGTAAATAACATGTTTCCTGAGTCTTTTCATCTATCGTGCTCTTTTCCAAGGGGAAATATTGCAAATTCAATCAGCCATTCTGCAATAAGTCTCTTGACCTTCATGAGTCATCCATCCCAATAGTCCTTTCAAGTTCACATTAATAATCAATGAAGTTCGGTGCCTGATGATCAAGGTCCTCCAGTCTTTCCACAATGGCATGTCAAAGACCTCATAGTAGTGACTTTTATACTCCTATTATACTCCTACCTGAGTTTTGAAGATCTTGAAGTTGTTGCTCGGGTTATGAAGTTATCAGCTCCATCCAAATGCATTAATGCCTCCTAAAGATTCCCATGACATTTTATATCTTCTAATGATTTTGAGATGTAGATCCATTGTGTATTGTCTACAACTACACTTTATATTGGCATACATATTGGTCATGTATCCATGATTATTATATATATGACATGGATCTACAGTGTGTTTCACTGGAAGCCATGCTTAGTTTATCCCGAGCATGGGAATTCTCGCCTTGGTGATTATTATTATCTTATTGCAGATGACGTTCTCATGGATACATCCTTGGGTTTACTCGAGTCCAATGCTTTCCCACTTTATTAAAGATGTTTTAATGTATTTCAACAATCAGTTTCTCTTCTGACCTCACACATTATGGGGCATCTTTTATAACTCAAAATTACACTTCTATGCTTCCTTGATGTTGGCCTACTCATTCATACATTTGCCAACCCATTTTGATGGATTTCTTCTCAAAAAACAACTTTTTTCTTGGCATACGTGCCTTGTTTCATATGTAGAGAGAATACATACGCTAGTTGCATACCTAAAATCTCGTGTACATACGCTTGTTGCACTACTGAAACCACGTGTGTACTCTAAAAAGTGACAAAAAAATATAAAATATGTGCTTTCTGATAGAGTTTACGAGCTATCTTAGGTTTTGCAACCATACTATCTCTTGTATCCCTTATGGAAATGAATTAACCATATTTTTCTCATATAAAAAGGGCCCTAGGGGGTTCATTTGGATATATAAAACTAGAGGCAAGAGAACTCTGCCAAATTTTCTCCCTTGTTTCCCAAGATTTCTTCATTTTTCTCTGAGTTTCATCCTCAACATTCCCTTCCATCCATCTTCTTTATACCATCCATCCTTTTCCCCTTATATTGGCATGTTGGTGGTGAATATAGTATTGGGAATAATTTACTTGGAGACAAAGTAGAGGAACCCAGGCGAGGTTCGTGGAGCGATGCTAACAAATTTTAGGTTATAACCTCCAATTTTGTTATTAATAAAAGAGAAACATTATTGTCCCAGATCTTATGTCTATGTGTTTGTGTTTATGAATCTTTTCATGAATAACTAACTCTTTAGATAATCTTGATAATTAAAAATATGTTGTCCTAGATTGTTTTGTAGCATTGTTTTAGGCCAGCTTTTGGAGGAGGCCTGCAGTCTTGGAATAGACAACATTCAGAAGGGGTCGACATCAGTCATAAGGACTTAAGGTACACGTTTCTATATTATTTCACTTCCCTTAATTATCATAAGGTTGTGTTTGGTTTGGGGTAGAACACAACCTTTTATGTCTTTTAGGGTGTCAAGGCTCTGCTTAGTCGCTATACCCATATTAGGGGGGATTTTCCTGATAGTAATAGCCTAATCTATACTCAAATTTTGGTTTCATTGGCCTACCCAAACCTAGATTTCATCTTGTTCAGTGATTAGGTTTTGTTGAGGATTTCTCCTGCACCCCAAGCACATTTCTTTTTAGTGTTGGTTTCTTTAGCTCCCATACCCACACAATATTATCTCCGTTATCAATTCAAGTTCCTTTTGTTGTCCTCACCACCAACCCAATACCATTTTTTAAACAATAACAACATCCCTCATCTTCAATGTTGGGCTCCTTGAGGATCACTCCTACACCCTAAGCACCTTTGCTTTAGTATATGGTTCCTTTTTGATAACATGCCTACCCAAAAAACTTTGTGTTTATAGTTTTGGGTTCATATTCAAAGTTCTCACATCCACCTCACACAAAGGGATTTGATCCCTCCTCCTTCAATCTTCAATAGCCAATATAGGGATCCATTCCTTGACTCTATTGTATCCCTAACGCTCTAGCATTAGCACTCTCGAGTAACGATATTTTTTAATATCTATAAGGATACATCTCTTATTATTGTCAGGAAGTATTTAAAAACACCATCTCATCCCCACCAACTCTTTATCATCATTAGATGAATTCTCAGACACAAGTGTTTTGCACAACCCCCTTTGATTAGATTCCAATTTTTCATTGGCATTAATTTTTTGGGGAATCCCATCTATGTTATCTTGGCCTCCTTATATATTTGAAAATAATTATTTTATTTAATATCATACAAAATGTACCTCTTTCATCATTTGTTCATTTGCGTTCTCCCATTAATTCAGTTATTTACTAATTGTATGGTTATAAACTCTTCTCACCTCAACTCCATCTCTACTCAATGTTTCAATTTGGGAAATTTATCATCCTCACTAAATCCAACAAGATTTGATAATTCCTCTTCTACCTTTAGTACCTTCTTACGCACCTTGTGCATATTCTACCCCTTGTTTCAGAACTCATCATTGTTGAACTAGAATGGTGAAAACATATTGACTGACTCCCCCCCTACCAATGCCATACATAGAGGTCACTCAAACCTCTCTCCATGCTTTGGTCTTCTGATCTAGATTATTTTGAGAATGACATGAAGGAAGAAGTATAATCGAGATATAACAACGAAATACAAAAAAAATTATAAGAGAACACATAAATATAATGAAACCCAACTTATATTAATGAATAAGATAGAAAAATGTTGTAGAACACAAACTAGAAAAATGGGGTAGCCTATCTCTAAAAAGAAAGAGATGTTGGCTACCCTTCATTCACAAGAAGCTTTATATCACACTCAATTTCCTGCTTAAAGGGCCTCCTTCACCTCAATTATATATGAGAGAGTGAGAGGAGAACAATTCCCATGATGCATGTGGGATAAATTGGACTAAGTTTATAAAATTCCATAGGGATGTAAAATACTAGGACTTCTCGAGCAGTTACCCATCCCAGTACTACTCTAGCCTGAGTGCACTTAACTACGGAGTTCTAATGGGATCTGATGCATTAACACTATGTTGTAGGCATGTACATAAGACCATTACATGATGTCTGTAATTAAAAAATAAATATGACATTACATTGCATTCCCCATCAAAAGGGTGAATGTCATGGTTTATCAAAACCACAGGCTCAAAATGGTGATTCAGTGAAAAAGGTGGATGCTCATGGAGATCCATTTGGATCATTCCTCCCCCTTAGGAAGAAATGGTCCCCATTGTGTTAAGTTCCCATGGGAGATGGGGAGACTTCTTCTAAATATGAATCTTGGTGTGTTGCTTGCCTTGCTGAAGAAGTTCTCACACCTATCTTGTTGAACGTTTTCATGAACCTCTTGCTAGAGGGGTTGAATCTGTTCAACCAATCTAGCTGCATGATCTACTTGAGTGTGGGAGGACTCTGTTGGTGAAGATGCAACATGAAGAGTATGAATGGTTTTTTTATAACCTTGCTTGACTGGGTAGTGTGGAGGCACCCCCGTAGGTTCAACAAGAACATCTTGGTGCTCTTCTACAATCTTGTCAATCTTCTTCTACTGGATAGAAAGGTATTTGGCTGAGGCTACAATGGTTGAAGTGTCCTTATATTCACCTTATGATCGGATTGTGAAGAGGCTAAACTTTGCAATATGAGAGATTACTTTGTGGCATTGTTTTGGTGGGAAAATAGTTGAAACTACCTCAGGTATCATGTATAGTTGACCCCCCAGAGTAACAATGATGCTACAAGGTCGAGACTCATAAATAGAATGATGCCTCCACATATATGGTTGGCCTAATAGAACATCATAGACTTACAGTGGGGAAACATCACATAATACCTCATCCTTGAAGGGCTTGATGCCATAGGACAGGCAACATTGTTGGTTGACATGAAGATCTTGACCCTCGACAAGACAACCGATGTTGTATGGCTACGGGTGTGGTGTTTTTGGAAAATACAACTGCTTTACAACCTCTACTGAGATGATGTTCTTTTGTCTTTCACTATCAACAATAAAATGTAGTGGGGTCCCCTTCACCCACCTTTGTGAATGGAAGAGTCACTCCCCCTCCTTAGGATCCTCTTCTGGTTGGATTGTTGTAGTTGCAACAATAGTAGTGGGTTGTGTATAAATGTTTTTTCTCCTTTTATCATTTTTTGAATTAGGGTCCAAGTCGAGGTTTGTATCTTTATCTTTGAGCTTGACCACCAATGATTGTATTGAGCGACATTCATCAATGTTGTGCCAAGGGCTATTGTGGAAATCACACCACTTTCCGGTGTCTTTCTCAGACTTCTTTTTACCCTTATTTGCTTGCATCTGGGACTGGATCTCTTGAGGTTGGCATTCCTTTCTCTATCCATGTTTCTCCCACTTACTCTGTTGCTTGAATTTCTACTCAATTTTGACTACATATCGATAAGCAACTCCCAATGAGGAGATGTCCAAGAAATCCATATTTGTTTGGATGTACCTGTGTAGACCACTGTGGTACTTCAAAAATAGGTTTCTCTCGGAGTCTTTGATACCCAAATTTGAGCGCAAGGTATGAAATATGTTCGTGTACTTTGCCACCGTATCGTCTCTTTTCTGATGCGGAGTTGTCCATCTCATGTATTGGTCATCATAGTTTCTGACAAGGTAGAACTCCTCCTTTAGGGAATCTACAAAGGCCACCCAAGTGGGTTCTCTCCAAAATAGTGTAGATTCATCCACGATGTACCTTTCCCAGTAACCTTCCCAACAAGATCTAACATGGAGAAGGGATTTAAGGAGCGCAAAGGTGATCTTTTCACTGTCGAATTTTTTTTGGACAGAGTAATAACCTTCTAGCAGATTCAACCATTTTTCTAGAGCATCTGCATCTATTTGGCCTTCAAATAAAGGGATATCAAAATTTAATTGTACCTTGAAGGGCGTCGCACTTGCAAAATTGTTTCTTGTCGAAGATGCCTTGATTGTGACCATTGGTAGGCTTCGAAGGATTTGATAAAAGTTGTCCATCATCTTGTTCCTTTGTCGCACGAGGGCTTCCTCGAGCAACATCTTTAAAGGATCTCCTACTATATCATCTCTCTTTTCTTCCGCTATGGGAGGTCACTTTGGCTAGCAAGAGTGGTTGTCCTCAAGCGAAACTAACTCGAGACCCAAATCTCTATACCTTGACCTCGTCGAGGACCTTATCTAAGAAATGACAAGGAGAAGAATGATCTGATACCACTGATTCGGATTTTATGAGAAGAACGAAATGAATACAAATTATTAAAAGATGTTTAACACATAATAACAAAGATACAATAAAACTGGTTTTCTATTCAATAAGGAAATAAGTTGAAACTGTAAAATTCAACAGAAAACAAGCTTGTTGGAATGGTGGCAGCTTATCTATGAGAAGAGATGTGATGGTTGTGCTCATTCGCAAGAATATGATTACAATGAGGCTCTGAAGGCCTTTTTTACAATAAACAGGAATTTCAAAAACCCTAGACACCCAAAAAGATAACCCTAGGAGATGAAGCGCCAAAATTCATGTGGGCCCCGTTTGGGTAAGTTAGTACATCAACTTCCCGGGGTCGTAAGTTTTTCATACGATCTTTTTTTTAGGTGCACAATATCCCGTTGAAAAGGTATCGTCGAGGAAATTCATTTTGGGGGCTCAATCAGAGCCTTTAGCTATCATTGAAAATCTCGATCCCAAAAAGCCTTCATTTAGGCCCTCAAAATGGCCCCGAAAGTTAAAACCTACTAAAAATAGTAAATTGCCAGAAAACTGTTTTGAATGAGTTGGAAAAGGTGGGCGTCCACTGCTATGCACATGTATCATGTTCATCTTATATATTTAGTACTTTGATGGGAATCCCTCCTCACTAGTCTTTTTAGATTCCCCCCTTTCGCTAGTCCCACTCTAGCACCATCCACTGCACAATGTAAATATCTGCCCCCTCATCATCATTCAAATCCCACCTATGCCAATATTGGTCTTTAGAATGATAACATAACATCTCTTCCTCAATGACTTCCACAACATAATCCCGCAAATATTTCTACATTCAAACCCTCTCTTCCCATTCTTGAGGTAGCATCAAGTCCACCACCTATCCATGTACCCTCCTCTCTTTTCACACATCGTACAGAGCCATTCTTCATTTACATTAGACCATTTGGTCCCAATTCTTTTGTATATTTGGCGGCCTCTCCAAATTCCAAAGTACAACCCCTACTTCCCCATTTCATCCCTAATTGCTAATATTCTTGAAGCTCCTAAGCTAGATCATGGTTCTTCCACCATTATTTCAATGTCTAATAAATCTTCCACTCTTAGTTTGTTTTCAACTAGAGATTACTCACTAGCAACTTACTCTATATTTCCTTTAAATTCAAATATATAACACACTAGTTTGATAACCTTCATAAATCTTCATATGTTGTTAAATTAATAGAAGGAGACCACTTCAAGAATGGTGTCAACAACCCATTTATTTTCTACTTTTTAGAGTTACATCCTTCACATTTTGTTGATAGTAACATTCATATCAATGATCCTCCCTTGCTTGATCAATCAACTACTTCACATCCTAGTCTCTCCCTATTGAAATAGGCTTCCAATCATATGAACTCATGTTATATATTATTATTATTTTTTGAAGTGATAAAATTTATCATAAATTTAAAAAAG
>ML802049.1:64994-80375 GCA_009831015.1 Picea engelmannii
AATAGCGGAAATCATAGACAAGAAGTTGGGTGAAAATTATAACATGAAGTCCATCATTCGTGTTGCCCAATTAGCCATGAAATGTGTTGACAGTGAGCCGTCCTCTAGGCCCAGCGCGAGCGAGATATTAGCAGAGCTCAAAGCGGCTATGAAAGAGATTGATGATATGGAATGCGGGCAAATGCATGGCAATCCTGTCTCATTGCTGGAATCGAGTGGAGACACTGGAATGGAGTGCGGTGACAATAGCTCCAACCTCTGTAATGTAGGAAGATAAGTTCCAACGTTGTGAAATGGAAGCAATCTTGTTACATGTATTGTTTGCTTGGTTGTACGTTTGGTTGGCTTATAACATTCAGAGACACGATCAGAAACATCTCAACGTCATATATTTTATTCTGTTGTAATACTTTATACAATTTTTTCTTCCCTCTATAAGAGTTTAAGCGGACGATTTCCATACCATGCTGGCAGATTTACCATGCATTGTATATAAAGCACAGCAGCACTTTTACGCCCATGTTTGATGCCGCATAGAACAGTTTTAGTAGAGAGAATTTTCCAGAGAATTTTAAACTATGTTTTTCTGATTCCCGATTCTCATTTCACCTTATCATATGTTCTTTTGAGTTCGTGAAGGATGCTACATCCAAACATCCATTTTAAAATGCTAAACTCTTGTTTTGCAACTCGCAATGCAATATTTTAAACTCCGGAACGAACACCTTAAGGCAGTAAAGGTGTTATTTCTTTTGACTAACGGCTAATTCTGACCTTCCATTATTTTAATGTTTGTCATCATCTAGAATAATTTTTTGATATAATTGTAAGGGCCATTCTAATCATTTTCCTTCATATATTAATAACTGGAAGCTTCATTTTTCTTATTTCGTATAGTAATCACGAATTTATATTTGTAATCCTAAAATGTTAAGATAAGAATTTCTATATCACTTTAAGTTTTGATGAGTTAAAAGGTTAGGAATTGTAATAAATATTTTGAAATTGTTATGAGAGTTATTTTGATATTTTAGTCCAACTCCCTATTTCACTATAGAGTTATAATAGTTTTTTTCTTATTTTAGCAGTGTTGATTTTTGACACTCAAAACATAGATAGCTTTGATCTTATAGATTAGGGCGGATCACCTCCTTATAATATTTTAATTTTTTTAATCCTTTAATTTTTTCTCTAGCCACAATTTCTTCTTAAATTTAGATGTAATAATATTTTTGATATTATCCATATTATGCATAGTGACCTCTTCCTTTATTCCCCAATGATTTAGCCAAGACTTGGCATCTTAATGGTTTAGCTAAGACTTGACATCTTTATGTCGTCCTTGCTTGACTTAGAGGTGGTTTTAATTAGAGAGTTTGAAGCAATCTTAGGAAGCCGCTTGTCTTCCATGTTGTTCATCTTGTTCTTGTACATGAGATACCTAGTCATAAATGTGCTTTCAACTGGGGAAATACTTGCTTCTATTAGGAGGTTAAGATAAAGTGTATTTCCTTTTGAGATTATAATTTATAAAACATTTTTGGAGACCTTTGCTCTCTTATTTATATTGTCCAAGTAGCTTCCTCTATAAGTATCCACTTAACCACTTTGTCCACTTAGCCACTTTGTCCACTTAACCATATTTTTCCACTTAGCCATTTTGTCCACTTAATCGCTTTGTCCACTTAGCCACTTTGTCCACTTAACCACTTTATCCACAAATAGTAAACTCTTAAATTCTAGTTGCAACAAATTTATTTTTAATTGTTTTCTTGTTGCAACCACTTAACCCATGACTAACCACTTTGACTAGTCAAACTATTCTATGAGCTTCTAGAATAATTTGACTTCTTTGACCTTCTAGGATCTTCTAGATAACTCGTGAGGGTTCTCCAACTTCGCATGAACATAACTCTCTAACCGTGAGGAGTTATGTGGCGTTCCACATATCACAAGAAATGGCATGAGATGAAATATCCATCTAGAATATTAATACCTGTAAATTCATGGATATTCATACCCTTATACCTCAAACAAACTCAGGTCCCTTACCCATGCCTTTGTGATACCATAATTCACTACAAGACTTCTTCCAAGAGTTGATATCAATCTACAATATCACTCTCCAAGGGTTGACATCAATGACAACCAACAATCCAAACCAATTGTCCATCAACCTAAACGAACTTCCTTACACATTCATCACCTCTTTTGGAGTCCAAGAGAAGCCACACTCCACCACAACTTCTCTAACAATACTGGTTTCGTGAACATGTCTACACAACTTGCTTCGGTATGGATCACTCCACCTCCATCAATAACATGTCTTACAAAGTGATGCATTGTGTCATTTTCATACACTAGATGATTAGTCAAATACACAATGATTCGACCATCACAGAACACTCTATCTTTTACTTGTCCAAAATTACTCAATATATCCTTACATTCATGTGATACATAAGCTGAGGTAGATCTCTTCTTGTCCAAGTCTTCCAAATCAACATAACCACAGACTAAATCATGCAACCATTGTAGGTGATACTTGTGCTTCTAAGATATTGAAGCACTCATTTCCATTATCTTCACCTGGTTTTTCCATGTATCCACTAACAACACCAACTTCATGTGAAATATTTGAACATTTAATCACAAAAATCAATCTTCCTACTGTATTAACATGTGATACATGAGACATAACCTTTTCTTCTTTACAACCAAGACATAAACTTGAAGAAAGATTACAACAAAAAATTGTAGGAATGTTTTACTGAACCACATCAATATCTTCTCCATAGACTTCTATTATGATAACCACACCTTACCATTTTTCTCGTCTCTATGTACTCCTATGCCCAAGATTTGTTTTTCTACTCCTAGATCCTTCATCTGAAACATCCTGGTCATCTGAGCCTCTAACCTGCTAATCTTAAACATGTTTATCATATCATCATCATATAATACTAATAACATGAATGTTCCATTTTCAAACCTCTCAAAATAAACACAATGGCTATATTCACTTCTTGAGAAATTTTGTCTCACCATGAAAAGATCTAACATCTTATACAATTTCCTAGGTACCTTGAGGCCATACAATGATTCTCTAAGTTTCCAAACAAATTTCCCTTTACGATCTTGAACAACCACTGATTGTTCCATGTACATATCTCTTCTAGTGAATATTTTGTGGGAAGTAGGATCGCATAGTCTACATCCCTTAACCCCATCACTATAATCAACAAAGATATAAAACTTGCAGAAATTCAAAAATTGAAAGTATGAAAAATAACTTACGACTTACCGACACCTTTAACCCTAACTCTTTCTTGTTCATATGACCATGTTGTTGATTCCATAAACAAGCAGGTGCACTTTATTAGATACCACTGCAAATTCACTTGTTTCATTTTTTCCTTCCAACTTGTACATATTTCCAACCTTCCTTTCCTTCGTGACGATCAAACTTCCCTTGAACACTTTCAGTTCTTCACCTTGACCTATAAACTCATGAACACTAGAATCCAATACTCCTAGAGAAATTAAAATTTTCTTTAGTTTATGAACATGTCTAACATTAGTTAATGTCCTTATAAACCTATCAAACAATTTGATTTTGACACTTCCAATCCTGATAGTCTTACAAGAATTATCATTACCCATAAGAACAACTCCATTATGAACTACTTGATAAGAAGTAAACCAATTTCTATTTGGGAAAATATGGTGTGAGACACCAAAGTCTAAAAAACCATTCTTCAAAGTATTTAGAGATATTGCTAATAGAAAAGACTTCATCAATCATACTTGGACCTGTTTCTCCTAGATTTGCCTCTGATTTGGATTCTTCCTTGGACTCCTTGGAATCCTGTAGCTTCCAACAATCATTTTTAAGATGCCCAACTTTATTACATTTCCAAAATCTTCCCTTACCCTTTCTGCTTGTCGATTTAGTTATGGATTTTCTACTCGAATATTCTCCCCTTTCAGTGGATCGACCTCTAGCCACCAATGCTTCTAGTGTGGAGGTTTCAAGACTTGATTTTCTCTACACCTCCTCAGACAACAGGTCTTCAACAACAATTTCAAATTCAAGAGTCTCAATTGTACTAAAACTAATGGAAGTAACTAGATGATCCCCAAGATTCAGGTAATGAACATAACAAAGTAATTGCCTTATCTTCATGATCGAGTTTAACATCCATACTATTCAACTAACAAATAAGAGTATTAAACACATTCAAATGATCTGTGATTTTCATACCTGCTCTCATTTTTAAACTGTATAGATGCCTTTTCAAGTAAATGTGATTCATCAAGGACTTCACCATATAAATACTTTCCATCATGTTGAGGGCTTTGGCATCCAGGTCTTCCCACTCTTCATTAGTCATAGATGCAAGTTTTTTCCTCCTTCCATCTAAATCCTTATGCAACCCTTGTTGTTCTAACAAATCTCGCATTTTAAGTTTCCACAATTTGAAATTATTTTTACCATTAAAATTTTCAATCTCAAATTTAGCACTAGTCATCTTTGTCATTAATTATTTACACACAAGCTTGCTCTTCAAATATCAATTTGTTTTTTTTTTTATATTTACTCCAAAAAATCAATTTGATTTTACATAAAATTTGAAAGAATCCATCCACAAATATATATGTGTGTGTGCGTCTGTGAAGAAATTTCACACAACCATCTTAAACTATATATATATATATATATATCACTTCAAATAAAAAAACAGATGGATATATCTTTTTAAAAAAATTGTTTTAAAAAAAAAATTGCATCTTCATGTATCCCCCCAAAAAAATTGTCGCATGGAGTTTATTGGTTCTCTGATAATTCTTTTTACTTTCTCTTGTTATATAATTGCTTCAGCTTTACCATTTTACAGATCCATAAAAAAAAAAATCCCACCCAATAACGTGGCCCCTTCTTGCAAATAGTCGACCCACCGTTGTTCAAAACTCCTCAGTGCACATTCTTCTTAGGGTTCAAATCACATTCCTTTTCCTCTAGGCTCGCACCCTTGGGTAGAATGAAAAAAGGAATGGCCTTCGGCGAACCCCCAACTCGGTTTCTCTTCTCTCACACATGAACACCATGAGCATCCACAACAACATAATTTATCTTGTTTGAATTTGTTGGTGGTTCTTTAACTTGGAATCTCCTTGAATAGAGGCTAGGGTTTTTAATCTGTCACTTCTCCTCACTCACAAACATATTCAACCCTTCTTCCACCAATTCAAATTTACTCAACCTTTTCTGTGATACCACTTATTGGTATTTAGAGCTTGAAACTTAATTAAATGCAAGAAATATGGAAATATAGACAAAAGAGTCACATACATTGACACATGAGATTTATGTGGTAAAACCCTAACAATGTGTCAAGGAAACCTCCACGGGGCAAGGCATTGATATGTCTTATTATTCAATATAGGCTTATAACTTTACAAAATGTCTCTCTAGGCTTCATGGATATGTACAACATAGGTTATATCATTACATAAGTTCAAGAACTTTCTTCGGTTACATCGGTTTATGGACTACCTCCGTTATACGAACTACTAAACATTTACCATATGTAAATTTGTATTATTACGATAACTAATTGTTTTCACAATTCCAACAACTTGTAGGTACCTTCTGTTAAGATAATGCTACAAAAATGTCATGCTACACTAGGCCCTAGGTCAAGGTTGATATGGATACATATGTTTGGGTAATGCTTTCCACAACGCAAGGATGCTGAGAAAGGGGGTTAGGCCTTCACCTAGGAGGAAAAGGACCTAGCACTAAGTCACAACTAACATTCTCTTTGTCCTATGCAGACCCATAACCCACCCCTTGGAATTCACCAATTTCAAAGTAGTTAACATGGTGAGCCAACATAAAATCTTCCCATAATTTCCTAAGGAAATATAAAGGCACCTCCCTATTATTGTAGGGAGGTTTGTCAAAAACCATAAACCACCTATCCATCCAATTCTCCTTAAATGGTTGGTACATGCACCAATCCATACAATGTGTCTCTTTGTCACTGGTCGCTATAGTGCAATTCTAGGATCAATGAAAAATGTTATCAATTATTATTTTGTAATATTTGAGTCTCTCACTTGGTTTTTATCTAGGCAAATCCTATAAAATTCAAACATCATAGCTTTGTAATAAAAAATATTTCTTAATTGGTCTTGGGAACTTGTAATGGACGATACAATGGTGTCCAAGGAAATAGCCAATGATAATTTGGAGGGTTCTCTAATACTCTATAAGTCTTCAATAAGAGATCTAAGACACCCAAACCCTTCATCAATTTCCATGTTTATATTTGTTAGTTGTAGGTAGGGGTTTGTTTTGCCTCCCTGTGGTGGTGTTGGGTTTTGGATTTCTCCAAATTCCATGTTAATTATGTTTGTTACAATTTGTTAATGCAATTTATATAAATTAGGTTATTTTTTAAACATTTAAATAATTTAGGAAATAAAAAAAAATGAAAATTCATACGAATACATACTTGGAACACACACAAGTTTCTAGAGTTTGTGCACATTCCTGTGAAGAATTCAAGTTTTCATCCTCGATGATGGTCCAGGGTTTCTTGAGCCAAGCACATTAGAAACATGTGCGTGTTTTCAAGAATGCATGTTTGTTTTCAAGAACATGGGCATGTTTTCAAGAACGCATGCACCTTTTCAAGAATGAGTGTGTGTTTCCGTGTGAGCTTATTCGTTCTAACAACGTTGCCACTTTTTGGTCCACCATCTTCGTGTGGAAACCCAATGGCCATTAATTGTTTATGGGCACTAGTGACGTGTCTACGGGACTGGTCCATGGTTGAAAAGGAAATCAAGGGCCTTATGCAGGAAAATGAACTTTCTATGCCTCAAGCACCATGAACAAGGCCTCCAACCATGACACATGCCCTCTCTATGGGGTCTTTGACCCCTAACTAGAATTTTTGGCATCATTAGGTAGTTTTGCATGAAGGGGATGGGAATATGGAACATTACAAATAACATGTGTGCATTAATGCACACTCTTGCAAAGTCAAAAATAATTGGTGGTATTGCCTCTTTTCCTCTATGTGTTGGATGGATTTGTTGATTTTATTTTGGCTTCATATTGACAAACCTAGTGGTTTGGGCTATATAAACAAAAACAAATCCATTTTCCGACTCCCTATTCTTATCTCCATTGTTAAGCACATTTTCAAATACTATCCACATATTCATAAGATGATGAATTTGCACATATTTATATAGCTCTGTATGTAGCTCTGTATGGAGATTCCATATATATATATATATATATATATATATATATATGGGCTAGGAAAACAAATTATATGGTGAACAAATACATATGAATGCCTACACACTAAAAAGAAATTGATTTAAGAGCTTAACTTTGTAATTTTAAGGTTTTACTAACTTTTTTAATTGAAAAAATATAGAATTAACATTAAAAATTATGGAAAATAGTGGCATATAAGAACTTGATATATTAACATATCATAATTAAAATAATGCAATTTGTATGAGTTATATCAATTTTTAATAGATAAAAGTTGTATATTCATGAAGCTAATTTGAATTCCTATCTTTCATATTTTTACACCATATTCTAATAAATCATGCATGTACCTCTAATAATTCCTCTTACTCAATAGATTGTTGTATTTCAGATTTCCATTGTAACTAAGTGAAAGAAGCATTAACTTACATTAACCCTCTAATTTTAATCAATATTTTTAATGTTCTCAATACTAAATTATTTATTTATATACACAAACAAAATAAAAAGAACTAAAATATGTTTAATGGAATTTATGTAATTCCTTTTTAACACTTTCTCTATTTGAATATGTTTATTTAGTATTACAAATATTCACATGAAAGCACATCATAATATAAGATAATAAGATCCATGGCAAGTCCTTAATTTTATTAATTTGTAAAAGATAAATATATAAAAAATAACCCCACATTAAATTTAAATAACCAAATAATATTATTAAAAATAAACACTTTAATAAAAAATATAAATTTCTTAATAAATTTTAGAAGGAAATATATGTTCATCAAATAATATTATTAAAAGTAAACATTTCAATAAAAAAATATAAATTTCTTAATACATTTTATAAGGAAATACATGTTCTTAACCATTAAACCTACTCAAACTATATTATAATAATAATAATATTATACTCAATTTAATAAGTTAATAAATTTTTAACTAAAACTAATTTTCATAAATATCTTAATTTATTTAACAAGAAGAGTAAACCAATATCAAACTGAACAAAGTATATCAAATGAAAATACACTATGCCTACTAATATAAGTATTAAGACTTTGTTTTAAAAAATATAGAAGAATATTGTTTTCACAAAGGAGCCCTACTCTAATCTCTGTGTTTGAACTCTTTGCCACTCTCAATTCAGTCCATATAACAATGTCATATTTTTTCTTTTGCTTGAAATAAATTAGCCCTGTTAGTTAGTGCACCACCCTAATCTTTTGGGTTCACTCAATTTCTTCTATGTTCTCTTTCAGCTCTGTCACTACCTCACTCACGCTTGGCCTAAAATATGGATCTGGTTGAACACATCTAATCGCTAGATTAGCAACACTAGTGATGGATTTCATCTCGTAATTTAGATGGAGCCTTTCTTAATTTAGATGAAGCCTTTTGTCTATGATTTCTGTTATTTTGTCTGGATTTTCTTCCTTCACCAAGTAAGATCTCACCTATAAAGATGCAAATAACACTGATTATGGTAAATCTAAAATAAAATAAAAAATATCAAATTACTCTAATATGTCTCTTCTTTGCATAGTATGTTTGAATGATAAACAATCAGATTCCTTACCCATCTAACTTAGTTTCGTTCTTCTCCATGTAGTTTTGTATCTATGGCTGGTCTACCACTTATAATCCCCGCAAAACCACTCCAAAACTATACACATCACTCTTGTCCGTCAACCTGTGAGTGCGAAAATAACTCTGACACAAAACTTTTAAATTAAAAAAAATACAAACAATTCCTCTTCTCTTAATAGTTAATAGAATTACTCAGTATGAAGAATAGAGAGAGATTGCATGATATATATGGTTTACGCTGATCTAAGTATCCCGCAGTTCTTTTCACAGTGGTGGTAATATGAGAAACCTCCCCATCCATTGTCATCCTTGAAAGGCCAAAATCGCCTAATATTCCATTCAAACTCCTGTCTAAAAGAATGTTGGCAGTCTTAACATCTCTGTGAATTATCTTCGGAGTGCAACCCATGTGCAAGTATTCCAATCTTTCAAATACAAAATTACACGTGGAACATGGTGAACGTGTAGATCATAAAAACCTAATGCGTATCAATGTATTATGAGAAAGACTTACCCTGGCCCGCGTCTAAAGCTATTTTCAGCCTTGTTCTCCAATTTAGTTCGGAACTTTGTGCATTAAGACCTGGAAAAGAAGATAAGAACCAAATTTCTGTTGGTTTAGTTGCCTATTCAATAGCGGGCTTATGCAAGCATATATATCTGTGAGAACATACATACCATAAAGACGGTCTTTGAGGGATCCTCCAGACATGTGGTCGTAGATTAGCATAAGTTCTCTGGCTCGTTACAGTAACCCAGTAATGATACCAAGTTCCTATGATTGACTCTAGAAAGAAGATTAACCTGCTCAAGTAAAGCCACTGTTATACATATATTTTCAAAGTCTGTCAACACTGCTATTAGCATAATTACATGGATTATAATCTCAAAATTACCTCATTGAGCTACTGGTGGACGCCGAGATTGGAGAACGAGGACAGCACTTTTACGGCTATATCTTTCCCGTCTGGCAATTGACCAAAAAAAACTGAACCAAAGTCCCCTTGTCCAATCTTCAGACTAAAGTTTTCTGTAGCAGATATCATCTCATATAGACTGAAGGCACGTGACTTTGTTGGATTCGGCACAGTAATCATTGAATAATCTGCAATTCAATTCATGTGTATCTAAAATTACTATTCCTAAAATCACAATCAGACTCAGCTAGCTAGTAAAGGATACTTGCATTATGTATCATATTTTGAAAGTTCATCGTATTTAGTGCATGTAGTGACCTTGGTCCACCAGATGTTTCGATTCCTTCTCATCCCCACTGCCTGCGGTAGGCATATCCTTAATCTCCGTCCTATTTTCAATAGCCACGCCCTCTTTTCTACTGAAGTTCTTGCGACGCACAATAATACCCACTGTGCACTCCAGAGCGATGGTAAGAACTCCGCCTACTGTTATTCCCACGATAAGCCCCACTTTTTTTTTATTTGAATGGGGAAGGATACATTCCCCCTTATGCATACACAGGTAAGGGTTCCCATAGTATCTGCAACACACCAGAGTAATAGATTTTCCATGAACGTCAGTTGGAGATTAAGATTAATCATAATGTCAAAGCGATTCATTATTACTGTCTGCAGATTGCCAGTATAAAATATGGAAGGAAATTGTGAACCTCAAAATCCTAAAATGGGGTTCCTGTGGAACTGGGAAAGTAAGCAATACGATTACCCGAGTTTCAATGAAGGATTGAGGAGAAGTTGCTCAGGAATTACACCACTAAAATTGTTGTTCTCTATAAACCTGTTACAACGACAAACCATTACGAATTTCCTAATTAATTCCTTTAACATTTAAACCAAAAGTGACAATAAAAATTGAAAAGGAGATATGGATACGTACAACTCCTTAAGGTTTTTGAGTTCAGACAGAGAGTCTRGGATACTACCACTCAGGTTGTTATTTTGTAGATTTCTGCAAAGTAAACTCAGTAAATCGGTGCAACTCTTTCTGTAAAATGATGATAAATCCTGGTTTTGCGAAAATGCAAAGGCTTGCGAGTAAAATACCAGCAAAGCAAAAAAAAATGTGTTTAGAAAAACTTACAGTCTCTCTAACATGGTTAAATTGGAGAAATTGGGCAAGGCTTCGGTCAAACTATTATTGTCAAGTGACCTGTTAAGACGAATGGATCAATGCCATTTTCAATATAATATTCAAAGACAAATTATGTTCCATTCATTAGCAACACCATCAAAGGTGAACGATTTTTATCCTCCAATACATGTAGCACTCTATCGAGCATAGTCTACAACTACTATCGCCATGCCTATTATTTGGTGTATTCTGCAATTTTTGACTACTAACAGGATTTAATCTGACGGATTACAGAGGGGATAAATGAGAAAAGTAGAAATCTTCTTACACGCTAACTAATGCAGTCATCTGTACAATATTCTCAGGCACCGGTCCTGAGAGATTCCTTCCCGACAAATTGCTGGCAACATAGGATTATGGTAAGCTCTTATAAGTATATCAGTTTTACAATTTCTGCTACAAGTAGTGAAGTATAAAAATTAAACTTACATTTCCGAGATTCGTACTGCCCAAGAGCTCTTATCACACCCAATTCCTTTCCAGTTGATCAAAAAGCAAGGATCGGAATTCCAATCTTTTATGTCGAACCTGTTTTTGATAGCGTTAAGGGCTTCGACTGCAGTTTAAGAAATTCATGGTTAGGCCTTGAATTATGACATCAATAATTTCAGCATCAGAAGTTTAGTCAGGGCACTTACGATCTTGTGGATATGTTTGTTGGAATACGTTAATTTCTACCCACTGTAATTAAATCAGAACCTTCCGCTCAACCACCGCTACTGTTCTTCCACGGCCTCTCTCGTAAACGCTCCAGAACATTCCCATTCCACCGACACTCCACTCTCTCGTAAACGCTCCAGAACATTCCCATTCCACGGACACTCCACTTTCTCGTAAACGCTCTAGAACATTCTCATTTCACCCACATTTCACCCACACTTCAGATTGTTTCGTGATGCTTCAGAAGTTTCTTCTTTCTCTAAAATCAAAAGCTATGTACCTATTCAACAAGTGAGCAATAGAATCATTTTTCTGTACCTTACATTGTTTCTTTGCCTCTGCCCACACATCGTGGTATCAGAGCTAGAATAGCTATACATTGAGCTACATTGAGTTGCCAGGAGGGCACGCTGTACATTGAGCTGCAATTCTGTATTCACAAAGGAGCCGCTGCCAGGAAAGGAAGGCCCAAAGTCGTGGCAGAGAGACTAGCCGCTGCTGGAGGAGTCAAAGCTTCCGCAGAAAGTTTGTAAGGAGACAAGGAGACCGCGCAGAGAGGTAGAAAGTGCCTGAAGTCTGTCCGCTGTAGGAGAAACCCGCGCAAGAGAGGGCGCAGCTATCAAGAGGAAGGCTCCGGCGAGTGAGGCCTGTCACAAGGAGAGGAACCCAGAAATTGTTGCGATAAGGAGTTGCAAGTCGCGGATTAGTTGAGAAGAAGCCGCCTCCATTATTTTTTTCAAAACTATGGTTGTATCAGGACTCAATTAAGTGGAACCAGGTTTTATTTTGCTCATAAAAGTGTTTTTAAATTGTAAAAACGTGAGATAGTGTGAAAATTCTGGATTATTACACAGTTAATGGGAGCATAAAATGAGAAGTAATACTTTTGCATACTAGGGATAGAATATTGGACTTATTTGATTAAAGATAAAAAGAAAAAGGTATTTTCTTGAAAGAAATAGGTTTGATTTTTTTTTTAAAGAAATGGCATCAGAAATGTATCAGCAATTTATGATTCCAACATTTTTTGGAAAAAATTATGATAATTGGGCATTTAGAATGAAATTAGCATTTGATTCATATGAGCTAACAGATATAGTAATGAGTGGCTATACTGAACCACAATATGAGTCTAGTTTGAGTGTTGATGAAAAGAAAAAACTTGATGAAAATAGGCAAAAGAGTAAAAGGGCTTTGCAGATAATTGGACAAGCGTTGGACGATTCGGTTGTTGGAAGGATTAAACCAGCCACTACAGCCAAGCAAGCATGGGACATTCTGGAGACGGCATATCAAGGCACTAGCAAGGTAAAAATCGCCAAACTCCAAGCACTTAGAAGAGAATTTGAAAACTTGCAAATGAAAGATTCTGATTCAATAGATGAGTTTACATATCGTGTTACGGAGTTGGTTAATCAAATAAGGCAAAATGGTGATGAGCTAGTAGACCAGAAGGTTGTAGAAAAGGTTTTAAGAAGTTTTCCTAGAAAATTTGATGCAATTGTTGTGGTAATTGAAGAATCTAAAGATTTAACTAAATATTCTATGGATGAGTTGGTTGGCTCCTTGAAAAATTATGAAGAAAGGTTGAACAGGAATGACAATACCTCATTGGAGCATGCATTCAAAACACAAATGACATTTGGCAGAGGCAGAGGAAGAGAAAATCCACGTTTCAGAGGAAGAGGAAGAGGAAGAAATAATTTTCAAAGAGAAGAAAGAAAGTGTCAAGACCCAAGAGGAAGGAGAAATCAAAATTTCAACTCAAGGGAAAGCAATTACAATAAGGCATCTCAAAGGTATGAAAAATCAAAGATTCAATGTTATTACTGCAAGAAGTATGGTCACTTTGCAAATGAGTGCCAAAAGAGACAAGCATATATGAGAAAGCAGAATGCACATTTCTCTAAGAGTAGTTCTGAGACATTGTTTATTACATGTGATGTAGCTCAATAAAATGCAAGTAACATTTGGTTTCTTGATAGTGGATGTAGTAACCATATGACTGGAAATAAAGGGTTGTTTGAGGATTTGAATACATTAGTTAAAGCCCAAATTAAATTGGGTAATGATAATATTGTAGAAGTCATGGGAAAAGGTGCAATCAATGTAATAACAAATAGTGTAAAGAAAACTATTCCCGATGTTTACTTTGTGCCTGGTTTGAAGCATAATCTCATAAGTGTGGGACAACTTACTCAAAAAGGTTATAGAGTTTCCTTTGAGAATAATGTATGTACTATATTTGATATTCCTCCTAGTAAAGTGGTGATTGCAAGGATTAAAATGATAAACAATAGAATGTTCCCACTTCACGTGAAAAGTGAAATGATGGAGAAGATTGGAGCAAGTTTCAAGGCATCAAGCCAAGATCAAGCATGGATATGGCACTTGAGGTATTGCCATCTAAACTTCAAAGCACTGTGTCTATTGCAAAGAAATGAAATGGTAAAAGGTTTACCACCTATTCAAGCACCAATTAGTTCATGTGAAAGTTGTATTTTTGGCAAGCAACATAGGTTAAGCTTTCCAAAAGAGAAGTCATATAGAGCTTGGGCACCCTTAGAAATTGTACATATAGATTTGTGTGGTCCAAAGACACCATCATTAGGAGGGAGCATATATTTTCTAACATTCATTGATGACTATAGTAGAAAAACATGGGTTTATTTCCTTAAACACAAATCTGAAACATTTGACAAGTTTAAGGAATTCAAGGCATTTGTTGAGAAACAGAGTGGTCTATTGATTAAGATATTGAGATCAGATAGAGGAGGAGAATACAAGTCAAATGAGTTTTTGGAGTATTGCAGGTATCATGGAATAAAGAAGCAATTCACTACAAGCTATACACCTCAACAGAATGGTGTTGCAGAAGGAAAGAATCGTACAATAATGGAGATGGCAAGAAGCATGTTGAAAGGCAAGAATCTATCTAATGAATATTGGGCTGAAGCAGTAGCTTATGCAGTTTATATATTGAATAGGAGTCCAACAAAGATTGTGAGAAACATGGTTCCTCAAGAACCATGGAGTGGTAAGCATCATGGTGTTTCTCATTTTAAAGTATTCGGTTGCATTGCATATGCACATATACCTAAACAAACAAGGAGTAAATTGGATGATAAAAGTGAAAAATGCATTTTCATTGGTTATGATGAACAATCTAAGGCATATAAGTTGTTTAATCCTATAACCAAGAAAGTCATTGTAAGTAGAGATGTTGTATTCAAAGAGGAAGAATCATGGGATGGAAATATAGAAAAGAAAATTAAAGGTACAAGAATACTATATGAAGAACAAGGAGAAAAAGGAGTATGAAAACACTCAAATGAACAAGGAGGAACACCATCAAGCATTCCACAAGAAGAAAACTCACAAAGGAAAAATGAGCAAGGAGAAACATCAAGTCCACAAGTAAGTTATGACTCAAATCCTACACTTGAATAATTAAGATCAAGATTAAGAGGCAACAAGACTAGAAGCTTGCATGAAATATATGATCAAGGAGATAGGATAGATTTGCAATCCAATTTTTCTCTATTTACTCAAGATCCTATATATTTTGAGGATGTGATTAAGGAAGAACATTGGATTAATGCAATGAATGAAGAAATGGAATCTATTAAGAAAAATGATACATGGGATCTAGTTGATTTACCTAAGGAGAAAGAATGCATAGGTGTGAAATGGGTATATAAAACTAAATATAAGGCAAA
>ML802049.1:91841-104200 GCA_009831015.1 Picea engelmannii
CGAAGAGCATTCTTATTATTATTGTTATTTTATTATTAGGATTAATCCCCATTGTGGATTAATCATGTCAGTAATTGTATAAGGACCAAATCCCCTTTTGCAGATTGGTCATCGGACAATTATAAAGGGCAGAATAAGAAGTCAGCCCCAACAGTTATTATTGAAGACCCATAATTAATTAAAGGTGG
This sequence comes from Picea engelmannii, assembly GCA_009831015.1. Classification (NCBI taxonomy): domain Eukaryota; kingdom Viridiplantae; phylum Streptophyta; class Pinopsida; order Pinales; family Pinaceae; genus Picea; species Picea engelmannii. The sequence continues at coordinate 92,030 of ML802049.1, forward strand.
GTTTACCCACCCAGAGTGAGAGGTCGGCCCTGCCAGTTAAAACCCTCTCACACGTGCCAGTCTTGTATAAATAAGAGGCTAGCGCCTCACTTCTAAAACACAACTCACTTGCTCATTCTCTTATGAGACAAGCTGCAATTACCACTTGGAGAGAGGGAGAAGAATGAAAAATCTCTTGGGGAGGACTATTTGTATTGGTTTGAGTTATCTCTTGAACATTGTATAAGCTATTTATGATAAGGAATTTTTTGCTGGGTTTTCTTCCCCTAGAGGGTTTCCCAGGATAAATGTTGTGTCTCTTGTGAATGTGTATTTCTCAGTGATATTGTTCTTATGATGCTCTTATCTATTGAAATGAAAATAACTATAATAATGGCATAAACATTAACACGCTCCACTCCCTCTCACATAGGTGCCCAACTCTACATAGGTCACGCAGTGATCCGAGCGAGCGATCTCTCCACGCTGGTGTTCCACTCCAGGTCACGAATCTGCTAGTCAACTCCACGCAGATCTACACACATCATTCTCTCTCTCATGATCCAGGCCCTCTCGTGAGAGAGCTAGGCCCTTGATACAAAAATAAAAAATGAGAGAGACATTACTATTAGATTACTGAATACCTTGATATCATATACAATACATTTGTGGCTCATTATATAGAGCTCACTGATAGTTATCAGATCTAACTTATTCTAAAGATAACTGGGAGGTTGAGAGAATATCTCAACCACACACCAAACAAGGATCTCACAAATCCAACTCTCTAACAATCTCTTAATAATAGGATCACACAACTCAAGTAGAGATTAACTCTACCTCTCAATACATTAGCAAGTATATTAGATAAGTAAGAATTATATTTTCCAACAAATCAGATTGCATAATATATATATCTGGTATGGTATCGATCTGAAAGTTTTTCCCTTCAATCTGATAAGCGCGTTTAGCTATTATAAGAAAATCTCGAATCAAAAACACAAAAATCAGAATAGAGATCTAAAGAATTTTTCAAAACATCAACCCTGTAACACATCCCAAAGTACTTTTATATCAACTTTTTCTCAGTACTATGTTGAAACAGAGACATAGTTTCAGAGTATCGTTGAATGATATAATTCTATCGCTCATACAAAACGGATTGGGATGAATCTCAATACCTATCTCTCGTTTATGCTAAGAATTCAAAAGGTACATCATATAAAGTTCGAAATGTTCACCTAATTATCGGCGAATTACTTCTTCCAGCATTATTTCTTGATGATAAACTCACCATTGAACCTGGCTTAGCCTGTCCATACATGCCATCTCGGAGGGTCCTCAACCCGATAGCATTGATAAAGGGATCGTCACTCTCCGAGGTTCTGACCAAGCAAACATACAGCACTCTGCCAGAACTAACGAAGATACTTTCATTAAAAAATGCATCTGGATATGCGATTGTTACGTTGCTAAAAGCCAACATACCCAGTGTCTCAATAGTGAAAGCGAAGTTGGGGTAATTTTGATATCCACTGTAATTTCCGATGGCAAACCATAGTCTTAAAAGGTAAGGCACATTGGGGGTCACCGGCAACTCATAGCCAGACTTATTGAGAGGCTTTGGGAAGAAGCGTAATGTTGAGAGGAATTGATAAGTGGTATCCCCCGTTACTGCTTTGTCACCGACATCTATGTAACTAGCATCATTAATCCATGATATATTATTATCCTCGGTGTGATTTGTTTTCCCTCCGCAATCTATACTCAGAAATCCTGATACCCAAGAATCCATTAATTAGAATGAGTGAAATAATATATTGCGAACCAACGATTATGATCAGATTAATGCTTAAAGATTTATTATTCTCTGAATGCGGGTATGAGACTAATGGTGCCCTCTTTCTTAAAGTTAGAATGTAAATCACCTGGTTGAGCAGTAATAACGGCCAATAAACTCAGCAAAGTAGTAGCTATCCAACCTGCCCATTTGCCATAACAAAATTTGGCCATCGTTGCACTAAATTTGAAAAAGTAGGATTCAGAGATGTGGCTGCTTATTCATAGAGAAGATAAAGTGTTGAATTTACATATGAAAGTGGGAAATGATCCCTTATAATGCATTCAAGGCCTATCTAAACTCTTTTTTTTTCTGTGTCCTTCGGGACGGCGTTGAAGCATTCAAAGAAACTATATATACACGATTGTAACAATCGTGCTCTGTTAACCAAGTTCCCAATAGAAATCGTCCCCTTGAGTACAGTTACTAGCCAAGAATGAAGTAACTTGGCCCAAAGAAGTAAATAACTCACCCAACAAGTATGTAATGTGCCCAACAAGTGAGAAATGGCACCCAACAAGTGTGTAATGCGTCCAACAAGTGATAAATGGTGCCCAACAATTGTGTAATGCGCCCAACAAGTGAGAAATGGCACTAAACAAGGAAGGAATGTGCCCAACAAGCAAAATGTGGCTAGCAAAGCAAAGAACTCTACCCACCTGAAGAAAAATGACCCTTCAACAACTTAACTTGGCCTCCCTTAAACAAACACTGTAGCGATGAAGTAGAATGACCCTCTTTAATGGAAAACCAGCCTTCATGCAAAATCAACCACAATTGATAAAAAACTTAGCTTCCAATAAGAAAATCGAGTCACACACAATAAAACTTAGCCAACAAGAATGAACTCCATCGCAATGAAGCAAAATAAGAATATCTGAATGATCTCCTCTCAATGACCAGCTAATGTGGATAGTTTCACCACCAAAACCTGTCTCTAAACTCTCTAGGGTTTTTTATCCCAAGAGCGAAATCCACAAGAACTCTCTCAATTCATTTTTGGAAAATAAAAAAATGTATAATGAGAGAGTGTGCCCTCATTCTCCATTTATTTCCTTGCTGACCCTTTTTGGACCCTTTTCCCCTTTTAATAAAGTAAAGTGACTTTATAAACTCAAGTCACTTAAAACACTCTTTTTATTAATTACTCAATATCATTTTTTTTTAAAAGTTACTTTTTCCGCTCCAATGATATTGAATAATTAATTAATCCCCCTTTTTCCACTGACTATAGCCTACAAAAATCACTTAGGATATTGCATCAATCTCTTGGAGATATCATTTGGAAAGGGACATTATAGTCCTCCCTTCCCGATATTGCTTATCCTCAAGCAATTGCAAACCAGGATGCTGAAAATATGCTCACTCTCAAATGTGGCATCCCTTAGTGACCAATCTCTCCACCTGGTATGGTACTCCTTGATCACTATGTTCCTCAATCTCCCCTCCCAAACATCCAAAGCCTCCTCAAGAGTCAGTATCATTTGTACCCTCTCATCTAGTGGCGATAACTCTATGGAAGTGGTAACTCGTAGCCCTAACACCTTCTCGAGGCATGATACATAGAGAATACTATGAATCATACTACCCTATGGAAACTCCATCTCATAAGCCACCTCTCCAACTCTTTACATCACATTGTAGGGACCAGAGAGGCATGACCTCATCCTCTCAATGCCACCTCTCCTAAATGGAAACAGTCTATGTGGTTGCACCCTTAAGAAAACCACATCCCCAATCTTGAAGTTGTGCTCCACCATGTGCATGTCTGTATACATACTCTGTTGAATCTAGGTGGTCTGCAAACTATCATGAGTTGTGTCACAAAAACGCTCACCTAAATGTAACCACTCTATTCATGATCTCACATAGTCATGCAAATACCTCTCAACCCGTTGGTTCACGATCTCTCCCTGACCATTCGACTAAGGGTAGAAACTAGTACTAGAGGTCAAACCTGTGCCTACAAATATGAACAACTCCTTCCAACATTCTAAGAAACCTATTGTCATGATCACTGACAATGACTCTAGGTTGCTCATAACTATAAACATCTCCCCAAGATATAGATTTGTCACCCATGTTGCTCCATATTCCGAATAAATCACCAGGAAGTGTGTGAACTATGATAACTGATCAATCCCTGCACATGTACAATCTGCGCTCTACACCCTCGGTAAACCTGTGATGCAATCTAACAACATTCCCTCCCACCTTGGCCCTGAAATGGAAAGACTCCATCAACCTTGTTTGATGAGTGTGCCCCGACCTACTCTACTGCCAAGTCATACACTCCCCCATATGTATGAACACAACATCCGCAAAGTCCCTCCATGTAAACCTATCTCGGAATTTCCTACAAGTACTAAAGTCAATAGGTTCCCAAACTAGCCTGTAAGATGTGAATCACCCTCTACCCATATCGTTGATATGTAAGGTGCTAACACAAGAACCCACCTGAATTCCCCTCATAAGATTAGAAATCCCAAGTTGAATAAACTTGATCAACTCCTCATAACATCGCTCCTCCAAGTCGCCAATCCTATGCACCTTGGGAGTAAAATCTGGAAAGCAAAGACTAGCCATCTCATTTGTATCAATTGTCGAGCTATCGAACATTGCAATCCCATGGTTGCAAGATAATATCGATGAGGAACCATCATGTTTACATTGCACCCCTCAGATCATAATCGTCTGATCACCATGCTCATACTATGCTCTCTTCTCCTGGACCACCAAGCTTGAATTCCTGAAAGGACTGAAATCACTATCTTGGATCATGTCTTGCCAAGGAATATAAGTGAAATCAAAGTTTTCCAACCCGTGGATAGACTCGATCTTGGGTATCATGATGGAAAATATACCTCTCCATGTAGAACTAAGCTCAACAAATCCTTTCACAACATCCCCTGTAGCACCCATCCACATAATTTATTGGTTGTTGGGTGTTTTTCTTTTTCCCATTGGTTGTACATAACGTTCTTTTCCTTGTTGAATGTTTTATCCTTTTCTTAGGTGAATTTACAGATCCACGTGCATGTTATCCTCTGCCTAGGTGTTTTGTGTACTTCTTGGGTGAATTTAGAAACCCCTGGGTTCTTTACCCACTACCTAGGCATGTTTTTTTTTTTTTACCGAGGAAATCAATTACTAGTCGGGCACGTACTCGTGTGACACGTGGTTGTGTTATCCAACTTCTACCACTGCATAACCCTAGGCATGCCAATGTGACCCCTCACATGACACACAGGGCTAGTCAAGGGTTTCGAAGCAATGAATTCACGTAAAGGAGTGCCTTAATAGTGTAGTCCAGCAGCGATTGTTCTACACCTCGAGGGAACTTCCCGAGCATGCTGTTTACTGATTGGGGAAATTTTTATTTACCTAGATAAATTTATATAATGCCTGACCGCATTTTACTTATTGGATGGCGATTCTCAGCTTTCCAACATCCATACACATTCTCCAAGTCGAATTTCCTTCCTTTCGATGTTTTTTTCTTCGTTTGTCGACTCATGTCACCCATGTTGTTTTCCCCTTCCTTTATTTGAACATTTTCACTTGTTAGTCGACTAGGATCTCTCTATGGTCGATATGGATTTTTCCTCATCGATTTCTCTTCCTTAGTCAACTTACATTGAAGCCAGACAAATCCTCTCAAATCTAGTCAACCTTTCTTTCATTTGGTCGACTTGGTCGATTCAATTGTTGGTTGACGTGTTAATTGGTTGACATTCACATTGTTTGATCAACTTAATGCATTCTTTTCAACCTCCCCTCAACTAGTTGACTCATCCCTTTGTGGCCGACTTGTCCATTTCCTGGTCAACTTGTTCATTAGCTAGTTGATTTTCCTATTGACTAGCATATTGCAGGCCTTACAACCATTCAAACAAGACCAGGATAGAAAGAAGAATTTTATTCTAGATAAGCATCTGGGTGAGTGAGACAGATAGGCCATAGAAATACCATTTATAGGTTAAGAATGACTACGTACCTTTTGTTAAAGAAACTAAATGAACATTGGCAAAGACACTAAATACCTTATATCAAAGGGTGTTCCTTGTCCAAAAGGTCAAGAAGTAATGCTCTTCAATCCAGATGAACATGCATGCATTATAAAGGAGAGGCAATAATTCAAACTAGAAAGCCAAAGAAGAATTGTTTCTCACTTGGTAATAAAACAACTCCGTGATTATTAGCATCATTGAAATTATGCAACTATGATTATAGTAATATAGCCTCATTCTTACTTGTCATTTTTTTCTAACATTTTATGCTTTCTTAAATTACAGAAGCACTCCCTTCCATTCTTTGCTTTCTTAAATTATAAAGGCACTCCCTTTTGTTCACTAGACTTGCTTGCTTTCATGACAATCTCAATCTCAAGAGCATGATCTAGTGCTTGGGTAAGATGCTCTTGATCTAGAATGATCAATATGCTATGTATGTAGTTGATGCTTTAAGCTTCAATAGAAGGTTGTCAAGAGGTGATTCAAAACAAGGTGGAAAGAGAAACAAACACCATGTAGGAGGTGTAAAAGGGGTCATGGCACCTAAGGTAGTGCAACTAAGAAAATGTGATGTTTTTATTCAGGAAATGCATGGATTTGAAGGATGAAAAAATGAATACTAAACAACTAATGCTGAATGGTTTTTAGTATTAATCCATTTGAGAACTATGACTATTAATGAATTATACAATACTTACCTCAAACTTAGATTTTTAAGTAGTTGATGCTTTGCACCTAAGGTAGTGCAACTAAGAAAATGTGATGTTTTAATTTAGGAAATGCATGGATTTGAAGGATGAAAAAATGAATACTAAACAACTAATGTTGAATGGTTTTTTAGTATTAATCCATTTGAAAACTATGACTATTAATTAATTATACAATACTTACATCAAACTTAGATTTTTATGTAAATAAAGCACAACAAAACATCTGAAGCCAAATAAAAAAATAAAATTTATTAATTATTGATGGATAGATAAAAAAAAAAAAGTTTTGGAAGTTTTTTATACATTTCAAATATAAATTTAAAATAAAATATCAATGTGTATATTTATGTGCTAAAAAATAAAATTGATTAATTATTGATTTATAGATGAAAAATAGTTTTTTATACATTTCAAATGTAAATTTAAAATAAAATATCAAAATGTGTATATATTGACGAGAAGTTGTTTAATCTATAGATTTGAGTGGTTATTTCTGAATAATTTAAATGTCCCAAATATTTTTTAGCAAGCTAAATCTATTTCCACATTTAAAAATACAGTTGAAATAACAAAAAATTGTAATTTCTTGTAGATTTCTATAGTCATGATATATATTTATGTATTAAAAAAATAAATTTAATATATATATATATATATATATATATTAAAAAAATTAAATTATATATTTATATGTTAAAAAATTAAATTAAAACAAAGTCATTACTAGACTCCCTACAAATGAGAGAGCACGAACTAATAAGAACGTATCAAATAATAAAAGCACATCATATTGATTGAGATAATCTCCTTGTTTCAAGCAATATAATCCGATCATATGACTGAAAATAAGAATCACATATCATTCGAAAATTGAAAAAAAATATCCTACCATGCATCAATTATTAGTACCTTTAATTAATTATGTTATAGTTTAGTAATATATTATGTTGTACTAGTTTTTGAAAAGTGGGAAAGTTGGGAGTTACAATAATATATATTAAAAATATATAAAAAATATTTTAGATTATAATGATATTTTAGATTACAATATATAGAGATTTTATTACATTTTAAATTTTATTTCAATAAAATTGAAGTTGAATGGAGGATAATGTTTCTCCTATTACAACAACTACAATATTAAAATTACTAATTTAATTTGTGCTAATAATTATTTGAATATATTTAATACAATAATGAAATTTTGATATCCATAAATATTCCATTAGAAAATGAGAAACAAAATTGAAAATACATATATACAATTTTAACATCTTTTTGAAATTAAACTTTACATATAGAAACTTTAAACATCTTTGTAAATTTGAAGCATTATTCTTTTTTAATTGAAGAAAACAAAATAGTACTACTCTTCTAATATGAAAATACAATAAAAGTCAATGATATGGTTGGTTGATATCAACTACAGAGTGGAGCAAATGCTTGTTGTGGATAGGGTATTGATTTATTCCACTTTCATGTTTAGTTTGGGCTTGAAGGAAAACATAAATGCATTAAAAAAATTTCATATCCACAACTATAAAGTGTGTATTATTAAGTTTTTTTCACTTTACTAATTTTTAAGTAATATTTACATGTAGTTTAGTCTTAGTTTTATAGTGATATTTTGAATAAATATAATGAAAATATTTGTACTAAATTAAGTATTTGTAATAAAGGAATAAATATATTTACATTTTAATTTAATATAATTCTAGTTTAAAATTCTTCTTTTAGGAGATTGGACATTGGTTCCAAGCTTCTATTTTTTTGATCTTGAAGCTCTCAAAAAACTCCCAAATTCCCAAAAGAATTTCCAAACAATTGAGGAATGTTCTCAATTAATTCCGAAGCTCCTAAAACTTCGGTAGCTTGAAAATTAGATGTTAGAAATGCTGAGAAAGATTTCATTAATTTTTAAAAAAAACAAAAAATTGAAAATTTCGAGAGGCTTTGACTACGCGTCGTACATGGTAACAAGTACACGAGTTTGTGTTGTAAATCTATGTCACCACCAAAATGGATAGGGAGGAGAAGGAATATGAAAATCTAGTGGACAAAGGTCACAAAATACTGTGAATTTAAAAAATATTGTATTGCAGACTACTCAATTGTTCTTTCATAATCAATAACTTTACCTTCGTGAATGTATTACAGACTACTCAATGGTTATGGTGCCAAACCAAACAAAGTCCCATGCCTTTACTTTAAATGAGATGATGGCCGCCACTGACAACTTTACTACAAAGATCGGACAAGGGGGTTTTGGATCCGTGTTCTTTGGTAAATTGCCGAAAGGTATTTTAGAACTTTTGAATGAGGCAATTCTAAAATACTTAAACTATGTGCAATGGTTCAATTTGAAAGCGATCAACCACTTTTCAATTTCTAAAAGCAATTTAAATTGATAATGACTTTTAAATAGTCAGAGAATATTTTTATATCTATAAAAAAGCTCTTGCTAATGGCTTTTCTTGATTAACAGGTTGATCTTCTTTCTAGAGTGAATCATAGGATCTTGGTATCTTTTTTAGGCTATTGTAACGATTCCAAAGAGCTTATGCTTATCTACGAGCACATGTCTGAAGGATCCCTACGAGACCACCTTTATGGTATAAATATATATATATTACTCAGAGATTTGTTTGTTCGAGTTGGTGATCAAATAGGCAGGTTAACCTGCACGGATTTGCTATTTATTTTCTTTTCCAGGTTGTAGTGTAGAACGCTCTGGACTAGATTGGAAAACAAGGCTCAAAATAGCGTCAGATGCAGCACAAGGTATCTCTCTCTCTCTTATGATAGGGCGCTGGTTGGGTTGTTTTATATATTGATGAAAGTAAAATAACACCATCTAAGTAGATTTTTTCTTTATCTTGCAATGGACCGCCTGGGATCTGAAGGAATAGAATACCTGCACATGGCGTGCATCTCAAAGATAATTCACAGGGACGTGAAATCTGCCAACATCCTTTTAGATAGCCATATGAATGGAAACTGGGTGATTTCGGTATTTCGAGGATGACAATTGATGGCGAGGCTTCTCATGTCACTACTACAGTAAAAGGAATTGCAGGATACCTCGATCCAGAGTATATAATACATATAAACAATACCATTTCATTTTTGTGTTAGCAATATTAAAGTGGATACCATTTCATTTTTCTTTTAACTAACTCTCTATAGGAAATGTTTCAGGTATTTTAGCACGCACCTATTGAGGTTATACTCACTTCTATATTATTTAATGAAGATAGATTACATCCTTATATAGGAAAAGACTCTACCGAGTTGGTTACATGTAGACCAAAGACAACTAGACTCTCAGCTATGCACTGACTCTTAACACGCCTACAACTGACTCTTGAAGCTTATAACTAGTGCTTACAACTGGCGCTTACTCCATTATTTCCAAGTCTCCCCCTTAATGGAGAATGGATTGACTTATACACCTAACATCTCCCTAAACAGTTCAAACTTAATCTTTCCAAGAGGCTTAGTGAAAATATCAGCATCATTTCCACTAGTATTACAATACATGAGTTATTTCATTTGACTGCAACTTTTCTCTAACAAAATGATACCGAGCTTCAACATGCTTTGTCCTTGCATGAAAAATTGGATTCTTCGCAATATTGATTGAACTTTGATTATCACATCTGATCATCATAGGTTCCTTTTGTTCTTCTCCAACATCTTGAAGAAGTCTTCTTAACCAAACAACTTCACAAGTTGTTGCACACAAGCCTTTATATTCTGCTTCAGTAGAAGACAAAGATACATTAGGTTTCTTTTTACTGCTCCATGAAACAACCCTGTATGTGGTTGATCTTCAATCATCCGGATTGCCAGCCCAATCAGAATCTAAATAACCTGTCAACTCAACATCAGATGCATTAGTATATTTAATACCATAATCAAGTGTACCTTTTAGATACCTGAGTACTGCCTTTGTTGCATTCCAATGGCTTTCATGAGGTTTCACCATGAACTGAATTAACACACTCATAGAATATGAAATATCAGGTCTGGTTGTGGTGAGATAATTCAGACTACCCATCATCTGTCTATACACAATGCCATTCACCTCCTTCCAACCATCATCACAAGAAAGTTTCACATTCTGTTGCATGGGAATAGTAGAAGACTTACACTGATCCATTTTAAATCTCTTAAGTATTTCTCTGATATACTTACTTTGACAAACAAAACTTTGGCCTGCATTTCTCCAAACTTCAAGACCTAGGCAGTAATGTAACTCACCAAGATCTTTCATTTCAAATACCTTTGATAACTGCTCTTTGATTTCATCAATTAGCTTCTCTGTATTTCCTGTAATTATTAAATCATCAACATATAATGAAATCAATACTATATACCCATGTTCATTAAATTTGGTATACAGATTTGGATCACTTTTTCTCCTCATAAAACCCTGTTGAAGAAGGAAAGAGTCTATCTTTTCATACCATGACCTAGGTGCCTGTTTTAGTCCATATAATGCTTTCTTTAACTTACACACTAAGTGTTCTTGCCCCTTTTTAACAAACCCTTCAGGTTGAGTAAGGTAAACCTCTTCCTTTAACTCACCATTCAAAAATGCAGATTTAACATCTAACTGATGCAGCTTCGAATGGTACTTTGTAGCTAAAGCAATTAACATTATGATAGTATTCAATTGAGCTACTGGTGCAAATGTTTCAGCATAATCAATACCTTTTGTTTGTGAATACCCCTTTGCCACCAGTCTAGCCTTATACTTATCTATACTACCATCTGATTTAAACTTGGGTTTGTATATCCATTTGCATCCAATGGGATTCTTATGTTTAGGCAATTCAGTCAATTCCCAAGTATTGTTTTTCATTATAGATTTATATTCTTCCTCCATTGCGTTTTGCCATTCATCATTTTCATTAGCTTCATCAAAACTCATGGGTTCTATGACATTTGAAATGCTACTCTTTAGGGCATAGTATTTATACCTCTCAAGAAGCTGAATCTATCTTGAAGATCTTCTCAACTGATTATCTTCCTCCCCACTTTGTGAAGATCTATCTTCACCTCTAGGTGAACTATGACTGCTTGAATTGTTCATATCACTGAGTCCTTCTTATTGTTGTTGTTGTTGTCACTGCGTGGATGGATACTGTTGTGTGAGTTTTTATTGTTGTTGTTGCTGGTGCTCTTCTTTAACTCCTTCATCAAGAAGTCTCTGCCATTCCTCATGACTGTTTTCGTCATAATTTCCTGCTTCCTGCTCATGGAAAAGTACATATCTACTTGCAAGTACTTTGTCAGTAGCAGGATCAAACAATTTGTATGCTTTAAATTCAGAACAGTACCCAATGAAAATACATTTAATGGCTTTAGCATCCAATTTCCTTCTATTCTCGTTTGGAATATGAACACAATCCTTACACCCAAATACTTTCAAATTATGAACTGCAGGTTTGGAACCATACAAGGCTTCGAAAGGAGTAACTTTATCAAGACACCTTGTTGGACTTCTATTCTTTAAATAAACTGTAGTATTTATGGCTTCAACCCAAAATGCATTTGAGAGATTCTTACCTTTCATCATACTGCGTGCACACTCTACCAGAGTTCTGTTTTTCCTTTCAGCGAC
>ML802049.1:104250-141271 GCA_009831015.1 Picea engelmannii
ATCAAGACACCTTGTTGGACTTCTATTCTTTAAATAAACTGTAGTATTTATGGCTTCAACCCAAAATGCATTTGAGAGATTCTTACCTTTCATCATACTGCGTGCACACTCTACCAGAGTTCTGTTTTTCCTTTCAGCGACTCTGTTTTGCTATGGAGTGTGAGGTATTGTAAACTGTTGTACTATTCCATTATCTTTGCAATATTTGTTGAAGTCCCCTGATTTATACTCTCCCCCTTGATCTGAACGGAGGATTTTGATGGATTTTCCTGTCTGCTTTTCCACCATGGTTTTGAATTCCTTAAAGTACTCGAAAACATCACTTTTTCGTCTAAGGAAGTAAACCCATGTGTATCTTGTGCAATCATCAATAAATAATAGAAAGTAAAATGCACCTCCTAAATACCTAGTCTGCATAGGCCTACAAACATTAGTATGCACAAGATCTAACATCTCTCTTTTTCTTATCAGGATTAGAGGGGAATTCATCTCTGTGCATCTTTCCTAATGCACATCCATCACAAGCAACCTTCTCATTCTTTAACATGGGAAGTCCTTCAACCATATTCTTTTTTCTGTAATAACAATAAATCAGGATGATTGATGTGTCCATACCTTTGATGCCAAAGAATCTCTATTGGCACAGTGACAGAAGTCAGTGCATGATGTGCTTTGCTGGTAACATCAAGTTTGTATAGACCTCCTGCTCTGAATCCCATTGCAACAGTTTGGAAGTGGTCCAACAGATCCTTCACTATGCAATAATTCTTGAAGAATTCAACCTTCAAGTTCTGATCTGCAATGGTGGACATGGAGATCAAATTTTTCTTTATTCCTGGCACATACACCACATTGCGAATGTGATGAATAGTACCATTCAGCAATGTCACAAGAATGTCTCCATATCCCTTGATCTGATGAGCACGGTCATCTCCAAGATATATGCTGGCACCATTCTGTGTTTCTTTAAAATTAGCATACCAAGTTTTATTACAAGTCATATGTATTGATGCTCCAGAATCCACAAACCAGGCATCAGAATCATTCGTTTCAGCAGATAAAGTAGTGTTAGACACAAACAACCTAAGATCCTATGAGTCAAAATTCGAGGGTTCATCAATATCATCACTAGCAATAAATAATCTGACATCTTGATTTGAAGATTTTTCTGCATAATGACGTGAATGTGTTCTAGGTTTATTCCTAGCCTCATCACTTTTCTTCTTATGACAGTCTTTAACAATATGTCCAGGTCGATCATAATAAAAACAACTCTTTGACTCATTCCTATCAGATTACATACCATGATTTGGAGGTTGTCTTCTTTGCGATGAACTGCTTTTCTGCCATGCACCACCTTTCTTCCATGAACTACCTCCTCTACCTCTTACTCCTGATCTCCCTCTCGCAGATCTATTATTTGACCATAGTGCCAAATATTTACTCGGAGGCTTCAGATTCCCGCACCTCTCTTTCTCTTGCAGCAAAATACCTGTTAGTTCTTCAAACATAGGAGGTTTCTCCCTTGCTACGAGACCTGTTATGAACATATGATAATCTTCTAGCATACCATTTAAGGTAATAGTGACCAGATCAGTGTTGGAAACAGTTTCCCAGGTATATTTACTAGCTTGTCTTTCACCTCTTTAATACGACCCAAAAATGAGCTATTCGCCTCTTTAATATGACCCAAAAATGAACTAACATATTAATTTCGATCCATCTTAATGCCTAGCAATTTAGTTTTCAGGAACAAAATGCGATTTGTGTTGCTAGTTTTATACAATGCTTTAAGCATTGTCCATGTTGCAGCAGAAGTTGTAGCTTCTCTAATATGTGGAATTATGCTATCTTTAACAGACATGTGCAACAATACCTTTGCCTTGTTTTTGCGCTTCTCCCAATCTTGGATTTGTGTTGCTATCGCACCTGCAGCCGCATCAGGTTTCAGTTCAGTTCCCTTCACAATGTTCCAGATACCATAGCCTTCCATGAGCGTCTGCATCTTGAATTTCCAGTTAATGAAGTTTGAGCCATCTAACTTGTTGGCTTAGTTGAGGTAGGTCTCTGCTAGAGGATTCACCATCTCTGCTAATGGATCTTTGTATCACCAAGAATATCAAACTTTGGTCAAGTGTTGAGCAGTCTGTCGCTCTACCTTCAGATCCATTGATCTGTCTCTACCTTTGTTCCCAGCTTAAATCATGCATGCATCTTAATATCCAAGATATCCACTTTTTAAAAAAAACGTATAACTCCCTCTTCACCTCTTTATAGAAGATATCCACTATGAATAATAATTCACTATTAATAAACTTCAAAAAAAGAAAAAACCATTTTGAATAAAAAGTCCACTTTTAATAAAAAAACTTAAGTGAGCACCTTCACGATTTGCTTAATAAATCATGGCACCTTAAGTGAGCACCTTCATTCAATACTCCAAACCTAACTAAGAATAAAGGTTTAAAAAACTCCACGCATGCAAACTAATATGTGAATTTTACTCACACTTCAAACCTCCACTCATGCATGCAAACTTGCTCACGCACTAAATCCGGAACTAAAAATCACGCAGCAAAGTTTCTCAGTTACACTCAAGTGGTGATTCATGGATCCTCTTTCCATAAGTCCACATGACCTCCTCCGATCCTCGTGTCCCTCATGATTTTCTTTAAAAACTCATGCTATACCTCATGCAAATCGAAACTTATTCACGATTTGTTCCAGAAATCACACTATAAACTTATTCACGTAGTAAATCTTACACCAAATCGACGCTTTAACCTTATTCACATAGTAAAAACACTCATGCTGCAAAAATAAACAATTACCTTATTCCGCACCTCACGCTTGTATTACCTAGTGAAAATCTCATGTGTTTTCACACCTCACGCTGTTGTAGACTGTGGAATGTTTGCAGCTCACGAGTCACTTGCCTACGAAAATCTTGAAGGATGTTCACACTGAAATGCACAATAGCATGCGAAAATTTTTGGTTCTAAGTATGCGCGAAAGTGTGAATAATATGTGTTATCACTGAAATTTCGTCTGCAAATGGTTACAAGAATCCAACATCGTCAAACAGTTATGAGGTCACCCATCGACCAAAATTACCACAAAAGCATTTCCAAAAGGTCCAAAACTATACAACCAGTGATAAAATTAAAGTGCGCTATGACTACACAGGGTGCACGCGCACATGCGCAAAATAGAAACGCAAGAAACACAAACATGCGGCTGATGTGCGACTGTGGTCACTAAAAGCCGCACACTTCTGAGAACGACGCATTTATGAGATTGGTCGGCCTCCCACCCACTTCTGGTTCAGCTTCCAAGTTAATTTGACACCCAAATCTCAACTGGATCCGACTGGGTGGCTGGTCAAAGACCTAAAAATGCCCTAATTAGCCTCTTTTGACACTACAAGCTGGTTGCACAATACCTCAAAGAGGTGCTATAAAACAAGGCCATGGGTGCACTTCATTTCCAAGGAATTTCATTAGCAAAGTTATGCTGCCACTATTCTCTTGAGGAATCCTCTATTCTTATCAAGAGTATATTAGCACCATTACATTGGGCAATCCATCTCACCTCTTGAGTGGATTTTCTTGGGATTCTTTCACCATTTTCATTCAAAGTTGTAAGAAGAGATTATTTGTGGGGGTCCAAGAGCCCTCTCTTGGAGGAAGAAGGGACTCATAGTCCTCTTTCTTCTTGGTGTTTTCTTTCACTAATATAATCCTTGCCATTGGTGACATGAGTCTTATTGTCTTTTTGTTCTTATGTCCTTATGCTCAAATAGTTTAGTTGTTCTTTTATTTCTTAGTTTATTTCTTAGTTGTTCTTTTATATTTCTTTCTCTAACTCTTTTCCTTTACAGCTGTCTTGCTTAGCTAACCCAACTATGCTTGTAAGCACCTCTGTTTTTCTCACTTAGGTGATGAAAGAGGCGCAACAGATTGACGACTCCACTGGGGAAAGGTATCAATTTCCTACCCCATTTGGGTTTTTCTAGCTCTTCTTTTGGTTTATTTAACTTGTAGGTACCTTAACCGGCCCAAGTCGACGTGCAAATCATCCAATTCAAAGTTGAATTGAGAGAATTCCATCAAATTTTCTTCACGGCCGTGTGTCTATTGTGCGCGAGTTTATTGTCCCACAGACACACATCATACGCACATGCGCCAAAGTCACAGTATTGTTCTGTGCACCTGCACCCAAAAGCTCATTTCGGTCTGTGCACAGGCACTCACTGCGCCTTTGTCTACACTGAGACCCGCGCGCCTGTGCAGAAAAATACACATTGTAAGGTTTTTTGTGATTTGGGGAAGGCCCCTAGCCTTCTTAAAAGTGATTTCATGCATGTTGTAAGCCGCACCACACATTTCCCTCTTCATATAAAGGGATTAGTCAAAACACATAGGCTCTTAGAGGGTTTAAAATCATTATTTCCTCTTTTGCTTTCATTTTGCCACATGGATGGCTTGCTTTGACTAAAAAGTATAAGTTTGTAATCACATAAAACTTGCATTGGGACTAGAAGTTGGATAACAATCGCTTAGTATGCTCTTCTCTCACACTTCCAAGCGACCTTGAGAATCAGAAAAAGATTGTAGGACGATTTCATCTCCCTTAAAAAGACCAAAACCTTTAGGAGAGGACAACAACCCTCTCAGGAATCCTCTTAGTTTATTTTTCAAACACATCTTAAGATTGTAATGGGCCCATACATGCCCACATGCTACAAAGATAGGATAGTGTTGAAATTTACTTTTTTAGATTAAAATCATTAGGAAAGTTTAAAGGTTTTGTAATGGGCCCATACATGCCCACATGATCACAATCTAGGATAGTTTCAAAGCTTTAAAGGAATAGTAAATTACCCACATGTCCACATTCTAGCTTCCTAGGGACTTTTGAATTACACAAGGTTGTACCAAAGGCATTTAGTTAATTAGGTAATCAACACTTGTAAGGACCAAGCGAAGTCCACATGCAGCAAGGTGACACCTAATTCATTAAAACATTGACACACTTTCACTCATTCACACACAAAAGTCACTTATCACTCACATAGTTTTCCTCTCGAAACATGGAGGTCAAAGTACGTTTCCTCCAAAGGGATTCCGAAACACCCCACCCTTTTCTTGACGAAACTATCCACTCCCATTTAATTTCAATGA
Source organism: Picea engelmannii (assembly GCA_009831015.1). Classification (NCBI taxonomy): domain Eukaryota; kingdom Viridiplantae; phylum Streptophyta; class Pinopsida; order Pinales; family Pinaceae; genus Picea; species Picea engelmannii. The sequence goes on from ML802049.1 coordinate 109,434, forward strand.
GGTTGGTTCACACCCCCAATCTCTCAAACAACCACATTTAAATTTTTTCTAAAAACTCACTAAGTTTTCCTCCACAGGAGGTGCCAAAATAATTTTTTTAGTCTAGGTAGGATTTCAGGGATAGGCATCCAAATAACTCCCCATTATCTGGTTCTCACATTGTCAAAACAATAGAAGTTGTCAAATAGGGAAATGCAAATCCTCCAAGTCAAGTGTTCCTAACACCATAAGGCAGGAAGATACCCATGAAGGGTTGAAGGCCGAGGCCTGGTTTTTCTGTGCGTCCCCCCTTGAGGCACCCACCTCTTGGACAAGATCCAGCCCGTGACCCATTTCTTAGGCCGAAAATCTAAATGTCGCACTTTGACCGAAGTACCTAGTGACCAAATTTTAAGACATCTACCCAGGTGGAAATTGTGGGCTGCAATTTCACTTTGATCGGATTTTTTGTGGCTATTGGGAAATATCACCATCTCTTTCGGGATATGCCCCCTTTACCCCTCATTATAACTGATTATTTCATCCTTCACTAGTTTCTCTTCCGGTGACTTTAGACCCCACTATTGAGTACTATTGGAAGGTCCAGTGTTATTTGAGAGGAATGACGTTACGTCTTTTAGGACACGAGTATTTGTTTTCTTTGATCCCCCACGTGGACAAAACCCCCTTATCCACATATATGCTTCTTTTTCAAAATACTTTATGTGTGATGCACTTCTGATTACATTTTGATTTAGATATATATTGTGTAAAGTTCAAAAAAAATTGCAACAAAGGCTCTTGCTTATTTATTACTCTCACCACCATTCGCACACATTCACTCAGCTAGTCGGACATCATGGGGGACCCACATAATCCCCTTCATTCCAGACACTTGCTAAATTTCCCTCCTATCTTAGGGGGAGTTCCTAGTCTTGCCAACTCATCGACACCACCTTCTCACACTCATGTGAGCGCCACTGTCTTAGGATCAACTTTGCTTGGTTCAACATTACTTGGGTCCACTTCCCAAGGTCCTCCGTCCACTCGCTCTCCTTTACATGGAAGTCGGGGGCCAACTTCCTCTCAAGGGGGAAGTACCAACCCACCTAACCCCCCTAAAGGGTCAAGTTCACAAAACACTCACACCATGGCTGGAACTAATCATCCATAAACACTCATGATGCCATATTTGGCCTCTCTTAATATACAAGATGTAAGAAAACTCACAAATGACCCTATATTGCATGACTCCACATGGCCTGCAATGCCCACCAAACTACCTTCAGACATCCCCAAGTTTGAAGGAAAGGCAGGGGATGACCCTGCCAATCATGTCATGACTTTCCACTTATGGTGCTCTTCCAACAGTATTATGGATGATTCCATCCGACTATGATTATTTCAATGCACACTCACTAGCCCATCAGCCAAATGGTATGTAGACGAAAAATCGAGGTCCCATGTGACTTTTGAGTCCTTGGCCAAAGCATTTTTGACCTTCCTCCAATTACCGATTTGCCATGACAATGGTCTTGAACTACTCTCTAATTTTAAACAAACCTCAGCCACACATATCGCTGATCACATTCATGAGTGGCGTAGACGACATAGTTTGTGCAAAGCCGAAACCACCAAACAACAGTGTCTTGACTGGTTTCTCAGATCACTTGTCTCTCTCCTCAATAAAGATGTAGCTTCCACCTTCCCTCAATCAGAAGAAGAAACCATCAGTAAGGCTCAACAATACGACCTCATGTATTCACAGTCAGGGTACTTGTACGCTGTACTTCCTGATCTCCCAAAAACCGTTCCATTCGGCCAAGACAAACCCGGGATGTCTCACTCAGCAGACGGACTGATTGGTAATACCACACACCACAGTCCACAACCCCAACAACCACCAATGTATGGCACACCTCAATATCCATCGGCATATGGGGGCACCACTTATTACCCCCCACCCCCTTATTAACCACCATACCCTATTGCTATTCCTCCACCCATCAGTGGGCCACCGTCGGCACCCCCAATGCACCCACCTATCCAAACAAGTTCTGGTACTCCCTCTACCTCAGCTTATACTCTAAGTACTAGCGAAAGTGCCATGCCTTCCTATGTACCTTACAGATTGTTACCCCCACAGAATTTGTACTTTCCATTCCCTGGTCCTCCATAGCCGATGGCTCCCCCACATCCTCACGCTGGGGTGAATTTTGTTCAACCCTCTCCCCTTCAGCAATATCAAAATTTTGAACAGTTGAATACGGAAAATCCGACCCATCAGTCAAATAATGCCAAAAAGAAAGGAAAAAATAGGAACAATAACAACCCAGGTCAAGGCAGGAATCAACCCCAATAGAACCTACCTACTGGGGGCAACCAAAATCAAGGGAATCAGAACCCCCAGGGGGGAAATAACAACAAGCGTCAAGGGAGAAATAACAATACTATTAAAACCACCTTCCCTTGTGCCCTTTGTTGTGAGTTCGGTCATTATACTCATCATTGCCCCCAAATCGCTGATTTTAAATGACTGAAAGACTCAGGCAGTCTACCACATCCTCCAGCACCACTTGCCCCTCAGCAGACCCCACAACAATATGTGCAACAACCCCCCCCAGCGAGGCTGCAAAACCCCATTCCACACCAAGGTGTGATGAACACCCAACAAGAGATACAAGCTACCCCACCAAAGTTGGGACAATACCTCAATCCAAACAATCCCGTAGATTGTACTATCCTCCTCACCAGTGATGAATAAATCCTTCTGCAAACACGTAGTTGTTAGTACCGTGCACCTGCTGAGTCTCCTCCCATTCCCCCAGAAACAATCCCAACACCAACGAGACCCCTGTTGGTAATCCCTCACCCTAATGCAGAACCGCCTCTTCGCATCCCTCGCATCCCATTGCACAGGAATGTCCACAACCCATAGGCTAGGGTGACTCATAATTAGAGTTTGGTTGATGAGTTAGCACAATCCTAGGTTGCCATATCCATATTAGAAGTCCTTCAAACTTGTCCCACTCAGCAAAAATCATTACTTTCTGCCTTGGGGGCAGTCGACCCCACGGATACTTGACTCATCACATTTGATCTCGACAGCGGAGAACCTCACCTCCCCACTCTAATCATTTTTTAAATCCCAGTGAAAATTCGAAACATTACAGTTCATCGATGCATCATCGATGAAGGAGCATCCACATGCATCATGTCCAAGTCTGTATGGCAGAAACTTGGTTCCCCCGAACTCATCCCATCTGCCATTACCTTAAGAGCTTATGACAGATGACCATCGTCTCCTGAAGGGCTCTTCCAAAATGCCCCTGTAGAACTTGGGGGCAATAATATCCTCATCGACATTGAAGTTATCGACCCCCCACTCAATTACAATATCTTGTTCAGTCGTAGTTACATGTACTCTATGAAGGCAGTTGCCTCGTCCGTCTTTCGAACCATGATGTTCCCCCACAATGGGAAGATCATCACAATTGACCAAGTATCGCATTACGAGCCTAACCCTTCTGCCAACATTGATAACATTCTCCCCCTCGTCCATACTCATCCGGAAACATACCCACTCATTGAAATGGGTCCCGGGATTTTCAAAGACCCATCATTGTTAGGAACTTACCACGGCGCACCACCACTCCTTCATCCTTCCAATCAAGTATGCGTCATATCATCCAACGGAACTGACATAGAGGATACCCTTCCTCCTAGGGAGGCTTCTATCATATTTGACGTCCCATTAGTCGCAGAGCTCCCCCCTCATGAGCCTCATGTGAACTCATCAACTTCACCAGGTCACGATTTCACCTCTCCCCAAGGCCATATCCCAGTTTGGGAGACAGTTCCCCAAGCCCTTACTCAAATCCCCTTCTTCTACCCTCCACCTGGCGTACAATCTTTCCAAGTAGCTGCAACGCTTACCCTCCCTAATATGGTGTTGGAAATTCCAGTTTGGTATTTACATCCACCAGAGATGGTCCCTCAACCATCCCTTCCCCCCATGACGGAAGGAATCCCAATGAATATTCCCATACTCACTCCCACCATACCCTCTACACCCCCACTCACTAACCTCCGTGCCACAGCTAGGGGCAGGCGAAAGAAGAAGTAGCCTGCAGCTCCTTGCGCACTATGTGAGAAAGAGGGACACCCAACCAACAAATGCCCATCTTTACCCAAGTTACGTAACCTCATTCAACCCAGTAAAACACCATTACCACTCACCACTATGACAAGTACTGTCGCTATCTCCCCGAACACAAGTAGCAAAGCACTGCGAACCAAATTCGCTTGCACCATATGTTCAGAATATGGCCATTATACACACCATTGCCCAACGCTACCTCAGTTCTGACAAAGGTTACTCGCAGTACACCAAAGATTCCAGCAGGAACACCGTCCAGTTACATCATCCCCACCAAACATCACTGACATCCACTATGTCACGAATTCAATCAATGAACGCATGAGATGCCCTTGATATCTATGTGAATCTTTAGATCATTTTACATATCAATGTCCTATGATCATTGAATACAGACAACACCAGATGGCCCTAATTCAAACCCCTGCACCCCCTACATAATCGATGGTTGACCTTACAACACCACTTGAGATTCTTCATATCATCTCTCCTGAACCAGAGGCACTCCCTATTCCTCCGTGGTTCTTGGATGACTTATCCGAGTATTTACTCCCAAATCCCCCCAATTCTCCCATACATTTCCCTACAGAAATTTTACATCCAACTACCACTGGTACTCCTCAGTACTTCAATATTTGGTTTATGTCAAGTGAACCATTGCAATCTCATTACGTCGTTCCCCCTGCTTCTTCTTCACTCGAAGAAAACCACACAACGACAGTCACCAATATCACTCTTTTAGATCCCTTGTATTCCGGCCAATTCCACTGTGACGAGGACATACTCGAGGAACTAACCATTCCTGACTTCCCATGGGATGCACTACACCATAGAGTGCACTTCTTTTCCCAGGAATCCTTCATGCCTCCTAACCAACACCCCATATACGCAGTCGAAACCAAGAATTTTATCCCATCAGGTAATATTGACTGGTTCAACAACCCCATCCTGGCCCCTGATTCTTTTGAAGAAGGCAACATGGCCAACATTTCCCTGACCATCAAAATCGATATTTCCATAAAAAATGGAGTCGTCGAGGAAATCACCATTGGCGCTGCTTGCACTCCTCAAGAAATCACCACCTATAAATCCCTCTTCCAAGAGTATCAAGATATTTTTGCCTGGTCATACACAGATATGCCTGGCCTTGATCCCTCTATTGTCAAACATTGCATCGACACCTGGCCTGACATTACACTAGTTTGTCAAAAACAACGACTGCTACACCCATCTAAAGCTGCGGCCATTAAATCCGAGATTGACAAATTACGCACGATGGGGTTCATTTACCCCATCGTCTATACCTCATGGGTTTCCAACCTTGTACCCGTTAACAAAAAACAGGGCACTATCTGGGTTTGCATGGACTTTCGCGATCTCAATCACGCTTGTCCCAAAGACAAATTTCCAACTCCTTTCATCGATCAAATTATCGCTGACTGCGGAGGCCATGAGGCTCTGTCCTTCATGGACGGTTTCTCTGTTTATAATCAAATCCAAATCCACCCAGCCGATCAATACAAAACCACATTCACCACCCCTTGGTGTACGTTTACGTATCGTGTCATGCCTTTTGGCCTAGAAAACGCTGGCACAACTTTCCAATGGGCTATGACATACATTTTTCATGATCTAGCTCATATCATCCTCGCATACTTGGATGATCTCATAGCTCGATCCAAAAAATGCACCCAACATCTTGATGATTTACGGATCGTTTTCCAATGATGCCATCAGTACAACATCCGCTTGAACCCCCTCAAATGCGTATTCTGCATCACTGCTGCGTGCCTCCTTGGATTCATCGTTTCCCAAAGCATTATTACCATGGACCCCCTCAAAGTCCAAGCCATCACCGAAATTCCACCCCCACGGAATTTACGCCAACTATAGAGCCTACAAGGAAAAACTAACTTTCTACGGTGTTTTGTCCCAGAATATGCCACTCGAGCACATGGTTTCCATCACTTACTCCGCCATGACATCCGATTCCACTAGGATGAACATGCCCAAAAAGAATTTGGCGATCTTAAAATGGCACTCTCCAACGCCCCTTTAATTAGTGCACCTGACAACAATCACAATTATATCCTCTACATATCAGCATCAATTGTCTCAGTAGCAGGAGTTCTCATTCAAATTGGTGATGACGATTGTGAGCATGTCATTTACTACATTAGTAAAAACCTCTCAGGGCCACCTTTGAAGTATAAACACGAAGATAAACTAGCCCTTGTAGTCATCCTCGCACTCCAGAAACTACGTCATTACATTCTGCTTCACACGACTAAGGTCGTAGCAGATTCCAACCCTATGCAACACTTGCTCAGTCGTCGGCAAATTAATGGAAAATTTTCCCGATGGATCGCTATCCTTCAGGAGTATGATCTTGAATTTTCAACACCCAAAAACAAGAAATCCCTCATCCTCACTGAACTAGTCACAACCTTCCCCTCTGATACTATCAGTACCCCCGTCAATATCAACTTCCCCAATGAACATCTCTTTTACATCACTTTAGATGATCCTTGGTACGACGACCTCCTCATCTACCTCCAAACCCAAAAGTTCAGTAACCACCTCTAATGAGATGATCGTCATTGTATTTTCCACCAACCCCCCCGCTATCTCCTCATCAGAGATATCTTATATCGGCGAGGGGTGGACACTATACTTCATCGATGCTTGACTATTGATGAGGCCGATAGAGTCTTGAACGACTACCATAGCGGCGCATGCGGGGGCCATCTTTTGGGAATGCCACTGCTTAGAAAATCATCTGAGCAGGTTATTTTTGGCCTACATTGTTTCACGATTGCATTCATGCCATGAAGCGATGCGAGAAATGTCAGCTTTATGCCAACAAAGCACAAGCACCACCTACTCTTCTCCACCCAGTCATTACTGCAGGCCCCTTTTGTAAATGGGGCATCGATTTCATGACTTGTAATCCCCCATTTAGCAATGGAGACAAATACATTGTTGTCGCAGTCTATTACTTCACAAAATGGGTTGAAGCCATGCCCACCTTCAACAACACCGCTGACATTGCAGCACATTTTTTCTTTAATCACGTCATATCTCGCTTCAGAGTACTGCTCCAACTAATTTCCGATCATGGGAAACATTTCGAGAATGAGATTTTTGTCGAACTCTCATCTAGGTTGGGATTCTCCCATGAGTTTGCCTTAGCATATTACCCTCAGTCTAATGGATAGGTCGAAGCAGTTAACAAGGTCCTCAAGACCATGTTGCAGTGCACGGTTAACAAACATAAGACCATTTAGCATGATATGTTATTTTCCACGCTATGGGTTTATCGTACGGTCATGAAAACGACCACTGGTTTCACACCATTTCATCTAGGCCATGGGGTCGAGTCCACTCTTCCTATTGAGTGTGAAATTCCCACCTTACGCACCAATATTGAGCTATTACCCGACACTGCTCCAATGGAGCAGTGCTTGCTGAACTTAGAGTCCCTGGATGAAGATCGTTGATCTTCATTACAGAATAATGAGGCAGCTAAAAAATGGTCAAAGGCCACCTTTGATTTCCACGTCAACCTTCACTCGTTTCACGAAGGTGACCTCGTCCTTGCTTACGATATCGCTCATGGTACGCTTGGTCATGGAAAATTCGAGTCACTATGGCACGACCCCTACATTATCCAACATTGTCTCACCAAAGGCGCATACATCTTGGCCTCTCCCAAAGGCCTCTCTCTCAAAGAACCCGTCAACGGGTTATACTTAAAGAAATTTTATGCCTAAGCATAACCATTCTACATTAGGTTATTTCTTTGATAATGTTTTTAATCTTTTTTCCATCCCTCATGTCTAAACTATCATTTGTGTTATTGACAGCTGCCACCTCCATCGGCCTACCACATCGGTTACGTCGACGACACCAGCCATTGGAAACAAAATCTCACTTCGGTAGCTTGGGCCCTCTATACCCCCTCACATGAACTGCTCCACTCTAGCGACATATGTTTAGGTGCATCAACCAACAACCAAGCCGAATATACTATTGTCATTGGCCTCCTCACCGATGCCCATCATCATCGTATTCGTCACCTTAGCGTCCTTCTTGACTCTCAACTAGTCTTCCTCCAGCTCAACAATGTGTACCGTGTCCACGATCCTTGTCTCTTCTGCAAATACCTACAAGTTAGACTGTTATATCGACATTTTGATTTCATTACATTTACACATATTCCAAGACAATTGAATCAAATTATAGATAACTTAGCTAACATTGTATTAGATTGGCATCTATCACATCAAGATATCTCTACACACACATAAACCATCAAAAACCTGTCACAACATATATAGATTACACATCATCAACACATTAAAAAACACATGTAAACATCACAAAGACCCAAAAAATGTATACTCATATATATATAAATCGGTCACCAGTGCCATCAAAATGTTTACATACAAAACATCATATACAAAATCCGTAGGTCAGTAAAGCACCTCGGTACAAAATGGGCTCACCAGCCTATATACAAAATACAACCATACATAGAGCGACACTCAAGGTGCCTCTAGTGCACCACCTCCTGCCCCTCCCTCAGGCAGTGGTGCCCCACCCACTATTGGTCACTTCGGACTGGGAGGTAACCGTTCGGTCATTGCAGCACCTGCTACTACTGCTCGTCGCACCACAGCTCATCATGTGAGTGGAACTCCCACAAACTACTTTAGGATGCCCTCATCTTGGATGCACGACCACATTCCCTCAGGCACGCCCTGGAGCACCACCTCCAGGCGGCAACGAATAGCCTCAAAATCTCCCCCGGCCTCCGCCAAAGGAGCATGCGATGGCCCGACACCAGGGTCATCAAAACAACATCTCCTAGCTTCTCTCTCATCACCACCTGGTCTTGCCTTGACATCTCTCTCTTGCCTGCGACCCTCCCCATGGCGGTCTCCCCGGCTCCTGGTGAGACGACACTCTCATTAGCTCAACCTTGCGCCCATGAGGCCCCACATCTGCATATACAAACAACCAAATGATAGTATCAACATCTATACAAAATACATGTGTCATGCTATCTCAAAAATCAACATATCAAAATCACAAACATACCTCGGTGATCAAACTCCTCCCCTAGAGGTAACACCATGTCCGGATCACCCTGGAAGTCCACACCATAGTATGGATACCGCAGTATGACCTGCGGCACCTACTGCCACACCTATGTTGCCTCAGCCGTGAAAAAATGTCTGCCCTCGCCACCACCATGGAGCACCAAAATCATCGACCACTGCCTCAGTCGTGACTCTTGTTCACCAGGAGTGCCCAGTAAAATCCTAGGGCGCAACATCGACACCCTCTCCAAAAACTAGGCCACCACGATGGACCCAAAGGCAAAATCCCCAGAGTCTGTAGACCGACACCTGTCCAGCTGCCCTACCATCCTGGCATGCAGCATCAACCCCCAAGAAAAATGCTCATCGGCCAGTGCCCTCCCCATAACCCTCAGCTGACCACCACTGATCCACTGAGTCGCGAGGGACCCATATACCCTCACAATCATCACTGCTACACAGCGATGAGCTAAAGTATCCATCGCCCCAATACTCATGACAGAGCCCGACATGTAGTTCTCCCTCGAATAGTACCTTCATCCCAAGGTTACTAACGATACGTTCGCAGGTAACACCGGCTCCGCCAGTAGGGGCGTTCCCCGAAAAGGGAGCCTAGTCAGAAAGTATATATCCTCCACCACAGTGAAGACAATCTGCTCTCCCCGCACCATAAAGCAATGCAGGTCCAGACTCCACAGCCGGATCAGAAACTACAGGAGATACTCCTGCGCTCATATCAACGGGCACTCAAAGAACTTCAACAGCCCACATGCTATCAAAGTCGCATGAACCCCCGGCTCCTCAATAGCCACAACATCCCTCAGCTATGACTAGTCCCTCTCTCGCTAATGGACTGGCATCGTACAAATGATCGCCTGCAACCACATAATACAGTCCTAGGTCAGCCATATTGACCATAAACCACATTAAAATCTCCAAAAAAGATAAGTTTTTTACCCGTCAGCCTTGCCCCCAAGGTGCGGATGTTTAACCCACAGGTGCACACATATGCATGCCTGTTCACCCCACAGGCACGCACATATGCGTGCTTATTCACCTCACAGGTGTGCACGTTGGCACGCCTGTCCATCCCACAGGCATGCATGCGTGCGTGCCTGCCCACCCTACAGGGGCACCTCCATGCGCCCCTGTCACGACCACAGGCCCGCATCACAGCGTGCCTGTCCACTACACAGCCGGGTACCCATGCGCAGTTGTGTAGCAAACAGGCGCACATATCATGCGTGCCTTTGTCCCCCCTAAGGGCACACCCATGCGCGGCTATCCGGATAATAGGCGCGCACTCGTGCGCATATATTTCTGGATCGCCCGTGCACTAGGGGGCCCACACCCATAAAATCCCTTGTACGGCCCTTCATACAGGACCTTCCCATAAAATGAAAACCTACTTCTATGCAGGACAATAAGACCACTAACCTGAAGATCGCTGGTCCTGAATTGACTGCCTCGTCCTCTCGAAATATCAAAATCTCCTCTGAATACCTCTCATCCAGTCACTCTGGAAGCAAGTACAAATGAGGTGGCATTGTGGGGCTTACACATATATATAGGCCTTTTCGCCAAACTTCCAAACACCATTCCGAGAGCTCTGAGTGTATGTTTTTTGATCCATCTTCAGCCATGGGATCAACATCCCGTCATCTACATCAAGACAGTCCTTGGGCCAGTTTTTCTCCTTAGCCCCTGGGGCACCATTTTTTTCATACCCCATCCAAGTACGCATGCTCATGTTCAAAATTATCAAATAAATACTTGTATGTTCGATACTTGTATGTTCGATTCTCTTCAAGTATTGTTCACGTCAGGTATTTGGTTTTCATGTGTGCAGGTATTTGGTCATCATACATCAATGCAACCCTTTCAGGTATATAATCAACACTGGAATGTAATCATTCCCTCTGAATCTCAATTGCATCTCTAGTCACATCCTCTGACATTTACCTCTAGGATCCCCATCTCCAGCTCTGCAATATTGACACCTCCATTGCATCTTAGGTACTGTCACCCGGTAGCACTCTTCCCCACATGAGTTGTCCCATTCATAGTACCCTTTTGCAATTTGAAAATGATTCCGTTTTTTCAACCCTTTAGGGATGGGAGTCTCGACAGTCTTACATCACATCACGAATCAACCACATACTCCTTCTCTTCATTTTTCTAGCTTTCCCAATGGACTCCCAGATTATCTCTTCAAGGTTATATTTTGACTGCACCTCTGCAGTATCATGAACCCTCCATTTCATCCACAATCAGTTTTCTCCTCTGCAAAATTTCCCTCCATTTCATCTACCTCATACAGAAACCCACCCATGGGGCCCCCACCTTCCACCAATTCTCCAAGCTAATTGCGCCCTAACCGGCCCAACCATATTACATTGGGGCACCCGTTTCTGTATTTGTACACTCATCCCAAATTATTCTTTATTTGTTTGGTAAATTGTAAAAAGCCTTTGTTTCCAGTATTTACATACCTTTTTGTCGTCACCTTTGGCGACCTTCTTCCCTTTTTGGCAAACGTAACCCATGTCGCCCTTGGTTGGGGCACTCCTTATCATCTACCCTTGTTAACATCGTCCATATACTCCGAGTATCCCACAAGCCACTTACCTCTGCCCTCTGAGTTTGTTCACTTTGTCCCACCTTTGGCACAACTTATCCCACGTCTTGTTGTCCCGCTGACACTCGACCTAGTTGAATGGTTGCGGCCACTTATACTTCGCATATACCCCCAACCAAGGGTAGTCTTGAGTCTTCATACATATTGACTTCAACCATGTACCTCCTCCAGTTCCTAACCTCACCTAGTAGATTTCATGAAGCCCTTTGCTTCTAGGAGTCGCGTCCCCCTTTTTTCGACATCAGTGTAGTTTTCCAGAAGGGCGACGGTATCTTGACTCTCATTACCTTTCCAATGAGAGATCTCAGATGGCATAGGGAGAACCACAATTGCTCCCTACTATTTTTGACCCCCGTAATATTCGACTTCAACACTTTCTCATGTTACGGTGGGTCTTACTTTGCGACTATTGTAGTTATTTCTCATATTTGCCGAAGACCTTTGAACTTGGCTAGGCTATCAATGCCTATAGAATTCGTGATATTTCTTACAGATGTCACTGCCTACTATTCAGAGTATGTTTCTCCGCATAATTGTCTTCTTCCTTTATCACGACCTCCCTCGAGGGCACTGCAGTTGTCTACATCAACACACCATTCCTTTTTGAGTTACATGACATGAGCATGGGGCATGCCCGCCTCGTTTGTACACAGTTTATTTTTACACACCTTATGAAAGGTTGGGTTCTACAGGTTCCCTTATCCCTCCAACAGGTAACTCTTAACACTCTCATTATCGCTCTCTCTTACAATGACACTCTCAGTAGAAGAAACATTGATGAATTTTGGCTATACGTATGCTTCTAACCTCATCCATTAGGGGGCATCTATTATCACTGAAATTTCGTCCACAAATGGTTACAAGAATCAAACATTTTCAAACAGTAATGAGGTCAGCCATGGACAAAAATTACCACAAAATCATTTCCAAAAGGTCCAAAACTATACAACCAGTGATAAAATTAAAGTGCGTTATGACTACACAGGGTGCACGCGCACATGTGCAAAACAAAAACACAGGAAAAGCACACATGCACCTGATGCATGACTGTGGTCGCTAAAAGCTGCGCACATATGAGAATGATGCTTTTATGAGATTGGTAGGCCTCCCACCCACTTTTGGTTCAACTTCCAAGTTGATTTAACACCCAAATCTCAATTGGATCCAACTGGGTGGCTAGTCAAAGATCTAAAAATGCCCTAATTATCCTCTTTTCACACTACAAGCTGGTTGCACAATACCTCAAAGAGGTGCTATAAAACAAGGCCATGGGTGCACTTCATTTTCAAGGAATTTCATTAGCAAAGTTATGCTGCCACTATTCTCTTGAGGAATCCTCTATTCTCATCAAGAGTATATTAGCACCATTACATTGGGCAATCCATCTCACCTCTTGAGTGGATTTTCTTGGGATTCTTTCACCATTTTCATTCAAAGTTGTAAGAATAGCTTATTTGTGGGGGTCCAAGAGCCCTCCCTTGGAGGAAGAAGGGACTCATAGTCCTCTTTCTTCTTGGTGTTTTCTTTCACTAATATAATCCTTGCCATTGGTGACATGAGTCTTATTGTCCTTTTGTTCTTATGTCCTTATGCTCAAATAGTTTAGTTGTTCTTTTATTTCTTAGTTTAATTCTTAGTTGTTCTTTTATATTTCTTTCGCTAACCCTTTTCCCTTACAGTTGTATTACTTAGCTAACCCAACTAAGCTTGTAAGTACCTCTGTTTTGATCACTTAGGCGACGAAAGAGGCGCAACAATATGTTGCCACACCCTATCAGAGGAGGGACCTTCGAACCTCTATAATTTACGCACCTCACTCCTGTGGCTCTGATACCAACTTAAAATATGTGAAACAAACAACACGGTGAGGCTATGCTCACTTCTATATTATTCAATGAAGACAGATTACATCCTTATATAGGAAAAGACTCTACCAAGTTGGTTACATGCAGACCAAACACAACTAGACTCTCAACTATGAATTGACTCTTAACATGCCTACAACTGACTCTCACAACTGAAGCTTATAATTGGTGCTTACAACTGGCACTTACTCCATTATTTACAAGTGTTTTGGAGTCGTTTTACTTGAGATCATATGCGGTGGACAACCAATAGATGTAAAACTTACTAGAGAGGAAATAAACATCATTGCTTGGGTAAGGAATCTGATGATAAGTTATGGACCAACACCATTTGCATTGGAATATTTATTATTTGTAGTGCATCTTTATCATGTCCTTCAGATTAACAATAGTCAATAATTATTGGTATATTTATAGGTGACACCTTATGTGGATGTGGAGCTAGATGAAAATCCTCAAAAAATAGCGGAAATCATAGACAAGAAGTTGGGTGAAAATTATGACATGAATTCCATCATTCATGTTGTCAGATTAGCCATGAAATGTGTTGACACTGAACCGTCCTCTAGGCCCAACGCTAGTGAGGTATTAGTGGAGCTCAAAGCGGCTATCAAACATATTGATGATATGGAATGCAGGTATATGCATGGCAGTCCGGTCTCATTGCTGGAATCGAGTGGAGACACAAGAATGGAGTGGGTTGACAATAGCTCCAACCTCTGTAATGTAGGAAGATAAGTTCCACCATTGTCATATGGAGTGCATAAGATGGAGTTGTAGTTGATCTTGTTACATGTGTTGTTTGACTGTACCTTTGGATGGCTTATAACATTCAAATATAGTTTCATATTTGTTTGGGGAACAATATCCTAGCAATGAATGCTGCAATAAATGGAATATAGGTAATCAGATTTGACAACATCCGGCATAATTCATATTCACTACCCCAATATTCAATGCTACTTAGTAAATTGAATATTAACCACCGTATATTCATCAAAGGACATTCTGCTTTTCTTAATTCTCCAAGTCATATTTTATTTTATTGTGATACTTGATACAATTTTTTATTCCCTCTTTAAGAGGTTAGGCGGACGATTTCCACACTATGTTGGTAGATATACAATAGCAACACATTTATGCCCATGTTTGATGCAACATAAAACAGTTTCAGTAGAGATAATTTTTCGAAGAATTTTGAACTATGATTTTCGGTGTGGGTTGAAGTGTGACAAAATTGGATACTTATTTTGCCTCCATTTTTGCCTCAATTTATGCTTCCTACATTGTTGATCATCTTGATATTCCCGATCTTGATTTCACCTTATTATGTGTCTTTTATTGACTTCATGAAGGACGCCACTTCCAAACATCCATTTTATTGACTTTGTGAAGATGCTACTTCCAGACATCCATCCATCCATTGTAATATAATAATTTTATGTTATGTTCTAGTTTGTTTAATTTAGCAAAAGAAAATTGGTTTGGATTTGTGAGTATGAGGATATTATTACTGAATGTTGGATTTGTGAGTATGAGGATATTATTATTATTGAATTTGTGAGTATGAGGATATTATTAGTCTTTGCCCTAGGCATAGAGGGATTATAGCCATCGATAATTCGTTGACCTCATATTAGATTGTCTATTGACTACAAATATTTCCATATTATCTATTGTTGGAACCAGGGAATTGAAAACATCGATTTTTATATAATAAAAAGTATCATATTTGTCATGATCTGATTGGACAACGGATTAGAGGTCTTGTTGTCAGCTTCACTATTCCCAATGTTATATATGTTGGCATATCCAAAGTATTTGAGCGTATATGATCTTTTTGAATCATATATTTTCTTATGCATTGGTCGATGGTGGATTAATGCTAGAATTAGTTCAAATGTTTGCTTTAGCATTTTCTGCTAGCTAGAATACATTCTCTAGCATATTACTATGTGTGATTTTTGCTTTATTGTTGTGTGCTTCAAGAGAGCAGGCCTTCCATGTTGCATTTTTTCTTAAATGTTTGCACAGGGCTATGCCTTTCGACGGTTCTGACAGTCTTAAGTGTATACCTAACAGGTCTGCCAGTCTTAAATGTTTATTGTACAGATGCGTTGCAATACAGTTTCGTTCCATTTTTTTGATGGTGTTGTTTGCAGTGAAATTGTGTTGAATTGTTCTCCACCGGCATCACTAGTTCAATGGTTGATGCTTGTTCGCTGGTTCGTTCCTTGATTCTTGTTCTTGTTGATTCAACTTTGAAAAGTTGAGGTCCTACAGTTGCAGTTGGACCTCTTCGTGGTTGTTCATTGGTTTGTTGTTCTTCAACTTTACAAGATGTTGGACCTGTTGTTGCGGATTGCAGTTTTTGGGGTGAGCTCTTGTCATCCCTCGTTGAAAGGTAAGTTTCCGTGCCATCGTTTCGTTGTTATTTTTCAATGGTGGGAGTCCCTGTCTCGAAATTATGTTGCATACCATCTTTCTCTGTGCTCTTAATTTTTGTTCCTAGAAACCATGCGTCTTCATATGCTGGCTACCACACCCATAGCTATTTCAAAAATTGCAATGCAGAGGGGTTTTCAAAAAGTAGTTTGGAGCTATCACAAGAGGGAACCATCCATCGGGGTGTAGACGCAAGGAATGCTTTTATTCTGTGGGTTGGAAAAATGCATCCAATTGTTTCTATTTTGCAGGATTTTTTCTGGCTCTGAGAATCTTGTAGGATGCACGCCATGAATAGGTTCAAATCGATCTTTCTGCTGAGTAAATTTATGGTGTTGTTTATTTACGTTGTTTCTTCTGTTTGGTTCACTTTCCAGTGTGGGTTTTCTTTCTTGTTATATGCTATGGGGACTAGGGGGGAATTGAAGTTGACAAGAAGAAGGTTGAAAGTTACATACGGGGATTGGTACTCAGTTCCGCGCTTGTAGTTTTCCTATTTTGCTTTCCTTTTTTTCCCTACTTTTGTTCCTTTTTCCCCTTTTCTCAGTTTTCATGCAAACTGAAAGTATCTAACAAGCAGCTTCAAAATCACAGTTCAAAAGATGAAAGAAGTAATAGATGTTGAGTCATATGAAATAGATACACAGTCCATTATACATGACAATATTGACAACGTTTTTCATAGAAATGGCCTTTTTAGATTGGATGCATTCTCGTACATTGTAGGGGATTTCCTTTTCGATGCATTTCAGGTTCTAATACATTTTCGTTATTCCTCGACCGACCTGTGCAATGGATTGATAGATTATTTCTTGGGCTGTTTAAAAAATGGCGATGCTGAGGCATTGGAGTCGTATGAATACGAACTAGAATCTGATTTTCTTCGGTAGTTGCATGGAACACATGATGTCGCTACATATTTTCAAAGATGTGGTTGTCTGCATCTCCAATTATGCCTGCACATGAGAGGGGACTTTGGGGAGATACATTTTTTATACAGTGGATGTCTAACTGGCTCAATATATCAATTGGAATATGGTCATTGACAAGAAAAACAAGATATCTACTATTCAACAAAACGACATCTGACAATCCATATTTCATCTTGTTCCATGATGCCAATGCTGTCAGTGGTCATTATGAACCACTACTGTATAGAAAAATGTCCATATCCAATGTTGAAGGAGATCATATTTACTTGTCCCTCATTTTCAAATACTTTGAATCGCAGTGGAAATAGATTATGCATCGCATAGACTTCCATGGTTTACAACTAGCAACAACTGTTATGTCTAGCTGTGGAGATAGTCTATTCAATGCAATTTGTTGTTTGGTAGCAGTGAAGTTCGATGTGTAGTCATTACGCCTTTACACTATATAGTCCTTTTACAATGCAATTATAGGTTGCAACCAATAGGATTTTAGGTGCTTGCATCAACACCTTTTGCCATATCTCCTAGAAATATGCTGACAATTGGAAGTTGGCAAGAATACCTTGTAAACATGGCACTGTCATATGAAAGAGGGAATGTGGAGGGTTGCATATTCTGTTTGCAATGGTTGTCTATCATATTCAGAGTAAATATCCATGTCTGGTCGGCCTTGCCAGATGGCACTGTCCATTCCTGGTCTATTGATTCAAATTACGATCGAACAATTGACATCCTCTCGTTGAAAGTAGATACACCACATATCCATTATCAACTTTTTCTTGGACATATCAGTGGTTCAGGGTTCAATGTCCATGCCACCCAAACCACATTGAATCTGCATATGCGTGGCATGCTTTTTAGTGAGAATGAAACTCCTTCTGGTTGTGATATGGCCATACAGGGCTTGAACAAAAAATCCATGCGTGAAATTCATCACAGTTGTGATGAGGCCATACAGGGCTTAAACAAAAAATGTAGAGTAAGTTATCACAACTTGAAAAAAGTTATGCGTAAAATTTGTCCTAGTTGTGATGAGGCCATACAAGCGTTAAACAAAAAACGTAGACTAAGTTATCACAACCTAAATCAGAGCGAAATTCATCCCATTTTCCATTAGGTCATCGTGCCCTTGGACAAGAATCGTAGAGTAAGTTACCACAAATTGAAAAAGGTCATGTGCAAGAGAAACAGATACATTGCTACGTTTCCTTTTAGAGAGAAACTCACATATCACAATCTAAAGAAATTTTTTCATGCACAACAGAACAAAAATAGGTATGGTCACATATCCCAGAATGGTCATGCAACTGTCACATTTCGTGGGCTAGAAGCAACACCATGCACTACTACCAGTGAAAACCAACAAACACTTTCTACTCATACTTCCCGCGAAAGAAAAATGCAAGACATACCTACATGAAACAAATTAAAGACACTCCTTCCATTGCATGTGCAATTTGTGAACAATTGAATTTCTAAAAAAAAATTAAGTCTTTCATGCCTGATTTGCAAGCAAAATACCTCCATTTGACAACACATGATAAACCATTTTCCAGTGGCAAAATTTGTCTTCCATGCAAACGGTCGCTTGAAAATGGAAAAATGCCACAATTTGCAACCCCTGACCAAATAAGATGTAATACAACACTACCAGATGTAAGTGCACTTACAGAACTTGAGGAGAGACTTGTGTCTCTGCTAATTACATTTGCACAAATCAGGCCTTGGGGCTATAAATGACCCTAGATGGGCTTACCGGGATCAATTATTAATGTGTCTGTTCAACTAGATGTTGTGCAAAAAGCCTTGCCACAATTCATTAGTGATACAATGACAATTTTTGTGGCTCTGAAAATACGCTTGCGATACAAAAATTCCTATCAGACAGACAAAGTGTGTGTGCATGCTGTTATGAAAGCATTAAAGGAATTATGTTCCAGGACCTTGTACAAAGAACAAAACATTTGTATAAATGACAACTGGAATAGTGTTCTTGCAGAAGAGGATGCCAACTCTGCAGAGACTCTCGAAAATGCTAGTGAATTTGATACAAGTGATGAATCAGAGAATGAAACACCTGCTGAGACATTGGTGCATGGATTCACTGTTTCACTGTGCATTCGTGACTTGCAAGACAAGATTGTCGAAATTGCACCTGCTGAGGGGCAACACCCACTTGGAATATTCAAGGACAAATTCGCTGAGGAAATGAACTTTCCAACACTCTTCTATGGAGATCCACATGCCACTGACATTACATAATGACTTAGTTATCATAAAATAGTCTAATGGGAGTTGCTACATTCAAGCGACGACTTCTCATGTCACATAACAAATTTGTTTTTCAAAACAATGTGCATAATAATAGAGAAAGTTCTCTCCTACATGTGGGTACGAATAAGAAAAGGCCAATTACAAGGAAGAAAGTTGTTGGCCAAGGATGTCAAGTACCAAGTAAACCTAGAAAAAATTCTGAAATCTAATATTGGATACATAGATTTCAAAAACATTCGCACCTCTCTTGACTATTTGCAGCAAAACAAAAAAACTATTTTTGCAATGATCTGGCAATTGGGCCCGCCAACATTTTTCATTACATTTACAAGTGTAGAGCATTGCTGGGATCCATTGGTAGCTGCTGTATCTGACCTGCATAGGAATAGGAAACGTAAAAAACAAACCGATACACTGGAAAATAATGACATTGACTACCTCATAAGAAAAGACCCATTGACATGTAATCGCTACTATAGACATAGAATAAATTCTTTGAGACAATTGATATGCCATGATGAAACATTTTTCGGAAAAATATCGAACTACTTTTTTGTGACTGAATTCCAGAATAGGGGAAATGAACATGACCACGCACTGTTGTGGATAGAGGGTGCACCAATATATGGAGCTGACAACAATTCAGAGATCGAACAATTTATGGAGAAATACATAACATGCAACACAGATCATTTGGATCCAGAACTTGCCAAAGTTCATAGACATTACCATATAAGAAGTTGTATAAAACAAAAAAACTCGCATTGCAGATACAACTTTCCCATGCCGCCAATGAGAGCGACAAGAATCATAGAGCCACTTAGTTTAGAGGACAATGTTGTTGTTGAGAAATCTAAATCCTTGTTTTCATTTCTAGAACAAGGAGAATTTGACAAGATGATGAGCTTCGATGCCTTCTTGACAGATCTAAATCTATCATAAGATGAGTACATCCAAGCCATACAATGTACGTATAAACAACCAACAGTTTTCCTTAAACGAAAACTTTCCCATATTTGGAACAACAGTTTCTCCAAGGACATGCCAGTTATGTCCAAAGAAAATATATATGCGTAGTACGTGCTCAATGCATATGCTGCAACATCGTACTGTACCTCATATATGACAAAGGTTGAAAAATCTATGACAAGTGCATTCAGAAGAATACGCAAAGAACATGAAAGAAGTCATATTGATGCCTTACAAATGATACGCACACTTGGAAATACATTGCTTAATCTTCAACAAATGTCTACTCAACAAGCAGTCCACATTGCACTTCCCCTGCCCCTCACTTGTAGTTCAAGAAAATGTGTCTTCATAAACACATCTCCACTTGAGAAACACACATTTGTGCTTAAACCACCGGTTTTTTTAGAACAAGAGCCTGACAATTCAGAAGACGTGTTATGTCGCTCTATTGTTGATTATTACCTCCAGCGTCTATCTCCTATTAGGCATATCTGCTTAGCAGAATTCTTATCACATTACAAAAAAAATGGTGCACCCATATAAAAAAAAAAATAATCCTTTGTGATACGGTTTGTCAAATACAATAAACATTCTGACTATGAAAAATATTGTAGAGAAAAAATTGTTGTTGTACGTTCCGTTCGATGAAAACGAAGAGACATTAAAACATAACTTCTGTACATGGGTGGCTGCGTATGTTGCCTCTGAGACTATAGTGCACATCAATGAAGATATATTTACCTACAATGTTAATCCAACATGGGGTGATCTAGAAATTGCAGTTAATGAGCTAGAAAACCCTGACAATCCTGATGAGACATTCACAAACCGAAAAACAACCAGAACTCCTTTTGAGTCCTATGACTTACAAGTGGATTTGCCTCATCCTCCAGCAGGTGGAAGTGAAAAATGTATCAATCTTGGTTTTCAAGTCAAAAAACATCCTTTCCTAATTAAATATAATGAATACCACATAATAAGACGTATGTTGAATTGAAAACAACAAAAAATTCTAAAGGACATTGCTCTTAAAAAATGCTTGAACATGGACACTCATGTGTACTTGTTCCTTACAAGCGGAGGAGGAACATGCAAGACATTCACATTGAAATCATTGTTCCAAATGCTTATACGAATCTATGATTCAAACAATTCCTCTAATCCTATGAAACCAAAGGGCCTAATAGTTTCATACATAGGAAAATATGCATATAATGTAGGTGGAACAACAGTCCACTCTGCATTTTTAATGCCTTTTAACAAGTCACGGTTTCTTCCACTTAGCAAGGAAATGTTGGATACATTGTCTAAGCTTTATGAGGAACTCCAACTTGTATTTATATATGAATCATCTTTGATTGGAAGTCGGTTCTTGTATTCCATTGACAACCGACTAAGAAGCATAAAACATGTGCACACGAAATACTTTGGAAACATTGACATGATATTTTGTGGGGATCTTTACCAGGCACAACCCATCCAAGATTCTTTGATATTTGAACAACCTACCGTTAACATGGAAACAATGACACATGAATTCTGGAGAGACAATATTAAATTCTTTGAATTGCATACTACAATGAGCCAGACAGATGAAACATTCATTGCAATTCTGAATAGAATGCAGACAAACAACCAAACATATGATGACTTGACATATATCAATTAGAGGTGCTTGCCTCCTGCACCAACAGACCCAATGTTACCTTACCTATCCTACACAAATAAGGATGTTGCAATGCATAACAACCACATGATATTTCTCATTCCTGGCGATGAAATCGACCAAGCTTTTGTATTTCCATTTATAGTCGATCCTTGTTGGCATTACTTTCTACAGACTTTGCCAACATGGTTCCTCATCTTTATGTATTATACTTCTTTAATCGAGCACCATTAATTACTCATTTAGATGGATTCCACAGCAAATTTTGAATTTGAACTGTGCCTATCGGTCGAATATCTTCTATAATATAAGGATCGATCCATGTTGTCTCTAACTTCTTGGGTTTTCCTTTGATTCGACTGTCGTATAATAGAACTAGGTCTCCATTTTTCATCTTCTTCTTCTTTATATGACGATCATTCCATGCTTTATGTTGGTTTTTTTTTTTAATTCTTGGTGGTGCATTTCTATTAATCTTCCTTCTTATATCTTATTTAATTGGTAAAGACGATCCTTCCTTCTTTTTTCTTGGTCAAATTTAACAAGAGCTTCTACTTTGTCTGAATTGGCCCAGAAGTGAAGTGGGATCATAGCTTCTTGTCCATAGACAAGTTTAAAGGGTGTTTGTCCAGTCGATCTCTTATAAGTAGATTTGTATTCCCATAAGACTATAGGAATTTTTCCATCCAAGTCGTTCTTGTCGATGCCGCATGTTAGCGCTAGAAGTTTCTCTTGGACTGCTCAAGTGCAAGCCTAGCACATTATGAATAAAAATGTTTGATTGGATAACTTGGGTTTTAGGAAATTATGAGAGTGGTTAAATTAATCAAGAAAACAATGAAATCATTGGGCATGGAGTCCATGAAAAGACACTGTAATCTTGAACTAACATTATATGTGCAACAAATCAGGTTAACAAAGTTGGGATCAGTTATAATGCTTATAAAAAGATGGAATGAAGAAATAAGAAAAACAAAACTGGAAATGATCAAAGATCATCTTGATCTTCAATGCATATGACAACAAGAGGAAAAAACTCAGTTTTCAGAAAACCTTTCTAAAGTTGAATTAAAACTTAGATAAGCTTGTGGCAAGGGCTAGAGCATATCCTATACAATAACCCTCTTAGCATAGAAATTGCAGACATATAACCTGTAGCAGCAACACATATCCAAGAAGTTGAAATATGGGAAAATGATTTACACAGAAAAGAGAAAACAAACTGATACATAACTTCATTGTCAGCTGAGGTCTTTTACACAAAAAAGTAGCACATGTCTACAACTTAAAATCAGAGAATTTTCATGCATTTCTAGCTCCCTTACAGATCTTGAAATTTCACCCAGACCTCTCGAGTCTCTCCTCCCCATTTTTAACATTTTTGGCGTCGTTGTCAGGGACTTATTTGAGTAGAATGAAAATCTCCTTGGGAAGAATGACATTGCAAAGCTCCAACTTTATATGGTGACAGAAGTTGGACACCTTCAAGAATGCACATTCACCATGGCGACTCCATTGTTCAGAATCTGTTGGTGACTCCACTGGAATGAGACTAATTAAATGGCTATGAAGGCTATCCTGGCCAGGAGGTTTTCCCCACTCAATTTCTCAGCCATATATGATTATCCACATCATGTACCTCTTATTGATGAATGGAAAGATCTGCTGCCAAGATTTTATGAAAGTGAGGATGACAACCGTGTTGAGCATGTTCAAGAATTTCATTCTTTGATACAACAACTTGACATCTATCATGAAGATATATTAATGAAAATGTTCATGTATTCATTGGATGGGGAGGCACATAAATGGTATTTCTCATTACCCCCTTCCAGCATTTCATCCTTGAAGGATTTCTACGGAGTATTTAATGAACACTACAAAAGGTTTTATCCCTCTGAAAGGATTTGTCATAACTGTTGTGAGGGATATGTAGAATGTGCTCAAGATTTGTTAGATTGCTCTGCTAAATATAAAGATGAAAACGATTTTATTCATTGTCCAAATGAAAGAATAAAGAATACTCTTGTATTCAGAGAGGACATCATTCATAACTTTTTTTTAGATAAAAATCATGTGTATGAACAACTAGAAGCAACAATTACTGTTGTTCTTGAAATGGATATTTTTAACAATTATATTCTTGATGAAATTACTATTTTAGAGGTTAATCATAGGTATGAAGGGAAACCTGTTTTTGATGAACATTCTAGTGATGATGAGCAGCAAGTTTATCCTATATTTGATCACTATGAAGACATGGAGTATGATGCAGTGGTTGGCCTTGTCATAGAAGACATAACTCGAAGATTTGACCAGGAACAACCCTTAGTTGAGGCACATGAAGAGATTGTTTATCAACAGTCATCAGTGGATCAACAACCACCTACATCAATCCTTCTTCCACTTGTACCCAAAGTTTACAGTAAGAAACTTGAAGTGGAAAAAGAAATATGCTATCAGTCCCATGTGTTTTGTCACCATTTTTATGACCCTGTAGGGGTGTATATGGAGTTGTATTTCTCAAATGTTTTGGAACCTGTAAACTTTATTGTGTTAGTTGCAGTCAGAGGAGATATAGGAAACTTTTTCAAACCATTGTCATATTCCTTTTGTCTGCTATAAATAATTGGTATTATAAATACTCATGTCAGCAAGTTGATTGAATGGATTTGGTGGAAGTTTTCCTTCACCTAGCCCATTGTAAAAGTCAGTTAGCTTAGGTTTTGTACATAAATTAGCTCCATTAAGAGCAGGTGTGTTTTCTTTCTATTTGAAAGTAGAGTAATATAAGTTGTCAGTATGTTTTCTTCAGCATGATGCATCAGAGAATGACTCCACAAGCCCAAAGGATAAGGCATTGAAACTACAAGAGTTCTTAGAGCCTCACAGGGAGGACTCTATCACCCATGGAGCCTATGTTAGCACAAGATTGGTTAAGGTGCCAAGTGTTAAGAACAAGAATTGAAAAAACTCTCACAAGGTTCCAAGCATAAAAAGTGTCCACATATTTACACTACCTAATTGCATGCAGACACACAGGCAGGCGCTACCTAAAGGCGCTACCGAAATTCTGGTAGAGGCTGAATTGTGCAGATTTATTCTTCCAGATTTGAGCCACTAATTTAAAACTTGGATTGTGAACAATTGAGAAGGTATTTTTTAAAAATGGAAGAGGTTTTTGTTTAAAACATTCAAAATAACAAAAACCTCTCTCATTGTTTCAAAATGTGTTATGGTTTGATAGATATTAAACATAGAATTCGCGCTACCAACTATTTTACAGCGACGCTACCTAATTTCATGTAGTGATCACCGTTTTGATATTCGCCTTGTTGGGAGGTTGCCACCTGTCAAGGAGGATTCTAATGGATTCTAAAGGATCATTTAGATGTCAAGGGACACCTACACCTAATATTTATCTCCAACAAAGGCCTCATGCAATGAGGTGGAGACATTTTATTAATGACTTCCAACAAATTCCTAAAAATTAGCAGCTTGTTGGATATTTGTCTCTTTCATTGTTGCCACATATCTCCAAGGTTTAGAATCCAATGGAGGAGATGGGATTTGAAATTTAGCACTAGGAATCACCTTCATATTTCATGGAAGGCAATCCCAGTACCCATCAGGTTTATGTGTGAATGTAAGAGTGTTTTATAGGGTCAAATGGAAAATGACTCAAAATGATAATGTTCCGACTCAAATTGCACGACTAGCATGCACCAGCAATCAAGGTCTTGGCTAACTTCAATCAGTAATTGGGAGTAAATATGAATAGAGGGAATGTTTGAAAGAGGGGAATGTAGGGGCTACTGTAAACATTAGGTCTACAAAATCCGAAGGAAAAAAGTTTCTTAATATAAGATCTTCTTGAACTCAGAAACTAAGGAAGCTAAATAAACATCATGATAATATAATGATCAAACATCCACCATAACATCACCACAACCATTCATGTGAATCTTTCAAAGCATGAACATTTAGCATCATAAGCAAATAATATGAAAGAGAAGTTGATTTCTATTAGTCAAAATGTCTTAAGTCCAGTACATAGCCAGATCACAGTTACTTCATCAAAATATTACAGTCTAAGGGGGCCTTGCTCAACCATCCAAACCTACTAAAGAATTTCAACTATCTATTTATAACAAAGAGGGAGGCAACAACTGGAGGTACAAGCTGGCCTCCTTCCCTCGAAAATCTCTAGGAATTTATTTAATCTAACAACTTGATTAACCACCTATGCTGTAAAATAGGAAAATGTTGGTGACTAATCCAATCAAACTTTAAACTGATTTGATTCCCTTTTGCTGCACAAATCCTTGTTTCCATGTGTATTTCAGGAGTTTGTGGTTGTCCTCATGATGCCAATTGTTGCTTTTGAAATTTTCTCCATCATCATCCATCCAAAAAGTTGTTGGCCCAACCTTCCTAGATCCCTAGTGTTTGTTGGTAGCTTCTTTAGGTAGCAGCTTGAGTAGCGTATTTCACAACTGGACAAGTAGAAAAGGTAGCGCATTTAGGTAGCTCCATTTTGTTGTGTATATGTGCAAACCTTTGTTCTTTGTGAAATATTAGGTAGCGCCTTTACATAGCGCCACTCTGATGCGTCTGTGTGCAAGTTTATTCTCTGCCATATATTAGGTAGCGCATGTAGGTAGTGCCACTTATGTTGCGTCTATGTGTAGGTTTAGGTAGCATTGTAAAAAATGCAACGCCTCCAATCTTGAACATGTGCAGAGAAAGTGGTGGTCTTTCATAATGTCAAACCCATTGTACTTAGGTGTCTTGGCAGTACTGTAGGTGGTTCATTTTACCACTGAGGGAGCTAACACTTAGAAAAAACCCAAAACTCTGATAGTTAAATGCTTAGAAGTCTGTATAGATGGAAGAGGTAAAATGTGAATATTAGTTAACTCTCCCAAAAAGGAACCATCCTAAAAAATGGGGCTTAACTTTGACAAACTATTTTTTCACCTTGACACTTAACCTCACACTCTTTCTGGTAGAAAGAGAATTGTCATTTGGCACAACAAACTTCTTGTTCTTAACAATGACAGGATTTTTCAGTGTGGTTGTGCTCTCCTTAACTGCTGGTTTTTCATTCTCAATGGAAGCTTCGACCAATACCTGTAAATTTATGTGGGCTACCTCATCTTGAAAGTGTTGCAGCTCTGACTTTAGCTTCATGTTCTGAGACTGAAAGCCTTTGTTTTGCCTGTAAAGATTTGTTAGCTGTCTATGAAGGGGTTGGGCCCTTCTTGCTTCAAACCTTGCCAAATCAAGAGTGTGAATGTAGCCATCCATAAGATCTTTCATCTTGGCTTTGTTAGACATGGCTTCCTTTTTCAATTGAGCCACCTCTTTTCTTGCATCCCTAAGATTCTGAATAACTCTTTTGAAGGTTTGGTTGTTAGGAGGAGTAGTGACATGCACAGTCTCAATAGGTTTTTTCTCAGTCTCCTCTTCCGCCTGCATGGGAAGTGTCTTGTCTACCTCATCAAGTTTCTTGGTGGCTTTGATTTTACCCTTCTTCCTCTGCACATGGGTTTCTTCTTTTCTTTCCACAAGCTTTTCAAATTATTTCACGGAGGTTTCATCTTTCCTCTCCAAAGGTCTTTTAGTTCCGTTACCCTTCCCTTTCTGTACAGGGGCTTCTTGTTTCTCTTCCACATGCTTTCCAATGCCTTTACCCTTCTTCTTTTGAATAGGGGTTTCTGGTAAAGACTGCTCTTTGAAAACCTCCTTAGGAATTGATGACCTTGTGAAAGGTCTTTTACCCTTGATTTTGATTGTTGGAGGAGAAGAGGGGAAGAGTAGTTTCTTCCCTTTCTTGGATGTAGCTTTGGTATAAGAAGGAACCTCTTCTAACCCTGGTGGAGGAGGTGGTGAAAAATCTCTTTGTGGGGAAGGACAAGCTTCCTCCTCATCTCCTGTTATCTGCTTGTTGACCTCTGAAACTTGAATAGGGGCTCTTCCCTTTCTCCTCCTATTGGTCCCTGCTTTAATAGCACTAGTGGGTGATAAAGGGCTTGCATTCTATGATTGAGGAGTTGATGCTAAATCCAACTTGAAATGAGAAGTAACAACAAAATGCTCCCATGAAATCTCTTTCTTACCCAATTCCTCATAGACTTGCATTTTGATCAATCTAGAGTGGAAAAGGCTAGAATCCACATCCTTATATTTGGATTGAATCATATCGGACATCTTACCTATGCTCCTCAACAAGTAATAGGGAATATTCATCTCAAATTTACCAGTAAAATGTAGTAAAATCCTTATGTGGTACTGGTACAATGTGTTAAATCTCCCTTCACAAGTAAAATATCTTTGGATGATCTTCAAAATTATGTCAAACTGTTCAATCAATTGACCCCTTGGCACACCTTTAGATAGATCACTAGCTTGATGTTCAGGTTTAAAGAGATCTTTAGCATAGGCTGAACTCAAAGCCATGGCTTTGAACCACTTTTCACCTATAATGGGGATTCCTTTTGCAGCTGAGATAGAGACTTCAGTCACCTCAAATTCCAAATCCCCAACCTTGGTTCTCCTATCGTCAAAGTGTAATGCAAATTGTTTTGTTACCTCTGGATGACCTCTCTGCATATTCTGGCAGAAGGAGGGGCATACCACTCTTTGAAAGACCTCCCTTGCCATGGGCTTTGTATCAAAAGGATACATGTCCACGGGTTCTGTCCTAACCACCTTTCCACATTTGTGTGTCTTCCTCGATTGAGGAGTATCCATCGATTAGAATGAGATCTTTTTAAAGGCTTATGGGATAGTAATAACTAGGAAGGATTTAAATCAGGCTTTAAATGTACAAGGCTGACCTTTTAAAATAGAATGGTGCTCGTAAGGCAAGCTTGACTGTGGGAACTACACCCTTAGACTTGTACAGGTATTTGAGAGTGTAGACAATGAGGGGGTAATGCAAAATTGGCCCTTTGCAACTGAGTAAAATGCTTAAATCCAAAATGAAAAGAAGTAGGGGAGGTAGAGAGGGTTTAAGCAGCACCTCTGGGTAGCGCAACGCATACGCAAGGGATAGGATATTTAAGATCTTTCAATGGCTACGCCAGATAGCAGTAATCAGACCTAGATATAGGAAATGGATTTTACAGGTCTGAAAAAGAGGGAAGACAAGGCTATCATGCAAAGGTGAATCCCTTACAACTGTGCAAGTTCGGCAAAACAAAACTCGAGCACAAATTTCTTGTGAAAATTAAAATGCAAAGGAGGCAACACGAGATACCTATGGAGTAGACACCTGTTGGAATCTTCAACGAAATCTCAAGATGAAATTATGAAAATTTCAACCCTCGAATCTACTTCAGCATCAAATTTGGTTGCATTGTTGTCGCCTGATCAGAACTTGTGAATTTGCACAGCACATCACTGTTGAGTTTTTCAAAGTTATAAGATGTTACCAGGGCTCATAAATGAAGGATATTGAAGGCATATTTAACCAACTCCTGGCACTGAAAACAAGGAACATGACATCAATCATGGCAATCATGACTCGTGGTGGAACTATGATGAATGAGAAAGGCACTATGGAACTGCCTGATGAGTGGGCAACGCTCTAATTCAAAAAATGATTGAATAGGTAAGAAAGGACAATGAGGCATGCCTACAAGGTCATGAGTGGGAAGAAAGATATGTCACATCAGTTTAGTCATGGGAGGGATTGACCTAGGGACAAGTCATGAAGGGAACCAAAAAATAAGTCATGAGCTAAAATGTTTCTAAGACCAAAAATCAATTTGACGATCAAACTAGAGCTATGACTCAAAAATTTAATCATCTAAGGGGTCCTACCAAACAAAAACTTTAAAGGGATGAGTTTTTTTTTTTAAATTTAAAATCTAAGGCTTAAAAAAGGATAAAAGAAAACTAAAAGACCCAAGGCAATTTAGTGTGATAACACCACAGATTTTAGTGAGTCCTTTATGTAGTGTCTTATTAAATGCTTCAACAACACCATTTTCTTTGGGATGGTATGTCATTGTTATTATGTGATAAATGAGAAATTTCTTTATCATGAATTGGATCATCGCATTTACAAAATGTGTCCCTTGGTCACTGATTAGTGTTAGTGGCCATCCAAATATTGTGATTATGTTCTCATAAATAAATTTCTTTGCAACCTCTTTAGTGCATGTTTTGACTAGTTCTACTTCTTCCCACTTAGTCATGTATTCAACTGCAGTGATGATATATTTGGTGCATGTTCTTCTTTCTCTTTGAGGAAATGGACTAACAAAGTCAATGGCCCATATCTCAAATGGTCGATTAGGATTGACCGGATATAATGGAATTTCATTCTTCCATAGATGTCGACCCATTCTTTGACAACTATCATATTTCTTGACCTGTTCCTGACAATCCTTATGCAGATTCAGCCACCACATACCCTCCTGAAGTATCTTTTGTGCTATCGTGTCAACCTGAAAGTGGCCCCAAGCTAGTCCTGCATGTGCCTCGTTGATAGTGTCTTCTCTTTCATGTTTTAGAGAACATCTCCTTAAGATGTCATCAAGTCCCATTTTGTATAGATATATGTTTATGATTATGAATGGTGTTGCTTTCAAAGCTAACAATTTCTTTTTATTTGCTGAGGGATATTTAGGTTCCTTCCCCTCCTCCAAGAATTTTCTATTTCTTCCAGATATTTTGGTTCTTCTTAGACACAGAATAGATGTGCATCTAGAAGGTCTTCCTCTATGTCGGTTGGGTCCTCCCCTATCTCGAGTCAGGACATATGGTTGGGCCTGATGTTCTTTTTCCCAGGTCGAACAATTATATCAAATTCAAATTCTTCGAATAGTAATAACCATAAACATATTTTTCCTTGATGAATAGGATTATTGACTAGGTATTTTAATGTCTGATGATCTGTAAAAAATGTGAATGGGTTCACAAATAAGTAATTTCAAATTTTTTTCAAAGCAAATATCATCAACAAGACTTCCCTTTCTGTGGCCGAGTAATTCCTTTCTTCTTTATTCAACTTCTCACTCGCATATGTGTTTGAGTGGTCAATTGTGTCATTGTATGGTTGTGTTAGAATTTACCCGACAACGACATTTGAAGCATTGACATGGATGTGAAACCTTCTTGACCAGTCGCAGAATTTTAGTATGGGGGCTTCCACCAGTTTCATATTTAAAATTTTGAATGACTCCCGACAATATTGACTCCATCTAAACTCAATTTCTTCCCGAAGCAGCTCATCCATTGGGAAAGTGGTATATGAATAGTGGTGTATAAATTTTCAGTAACACTCAGTATGTTCGAGGATATTTTAATTTTTTTCTGATTTACAGGTGGCTTCAAGTCAAGGATGATTTTCATTTTTTCCATGTTGACTTTTACACCATCCTTACATACCACGTGTCCTAAAAGGATTCCAATTGGTGTGGAAAATATGCACTTCTTAGTATTGCGAGACAATTGGATTTATCTCCATCGCTCCAACATTAATATGAGCCATTGTATGTGGTTTTTGAATAGGATGTATATATTCCAATCGTCGAAGTAGAAAACCATTGTCTTGTAGATGTATTCTTCAAATGATTTTACTACTATTCTTGAAAATACTGTTGGGGCATTCTTTATCCCAAATGGAATTACCTTATAAGTGAAGGAGCCACATTCCGATACAAATTTAGTCTTTCGTTAATCTTCTTTAGCTATAGGGAATTGATTGTATAACAAAAATCCATCTGTGAATGAGTAGAATTCATGATCTACAACTTCATTAATTATTCGGTGAATGGAGTGGGGAA
>ML802049.1:160672-176764 GCA_009831015.1 Picea engelmannii
TACCATTAACAAGTGCGAGGGAAATCACCATTAATGTCAATGAATCCCAAGGTACACTAGTACAATCCAACGAATGTGAATCAATGAGTTGAGGTCGAACACTCGGTGGAACCTTCCGATCAGAGGTCAATAATGAAAACCCACTGTCGAAAGCGAGGAAACCTGCCATTGAGTCATGCAAGTTCCAAGGTACCAATTAGTTTCTAAGTCTAATTTCTGGATAATGAATTGAAGTCGACAGGAAAAGACTCATCACAGGAGGGCCTTAATGTATCCCACATCAATGACACGAAACAAGTAGCAAGATTTGATGTAGATTAGAGTAACAAGTGATTTAGGACTGACTCGGGGATGGCCGATGCAATAGAAGGCTTAAAGACTACAGAAATGGCCCATGCAATAGAAGGCTTTTCGGGTTGAACTTCATTTTTGAACATATTGACGACACGACAACTGTCTATATCATCACTGAGGTAGGCATTCCCATACTCAAAATACAAATGACTCAAAGCATAAATGCCGACATGCGAAGATCCATGTCAAGTAAGACAGGTCATGGCCACCAAACATACACTGTGGATCCATGCCATTATGACTCAAATCTGAACATAGCCACCAAAAATACACTGTGGATCTATGTGTTAAAGATTCAAATTTCAACATAGCCACCAGACATACAATGTGGATCTATGTAACAATACACTAAATATACTCCAACGCAATCTGAATCTGTGAGAAAAGATTCAGGGTCTTCATCTCCACCACTCTATAGTATGAATCTAACCATGTGATTACATGTGTCGAAGTCAAACATGGTAGAAACGACTTGATTATCGGTCATTAGTGTATACCATTAACAAGTGCGAGGGAAATCACCATTAATGTCAATGAATCCCAAGGTACACTAGTACAATCCAACGAATGTGAATCAATGATTTGAGGTTGAACACTCAGTGGAACCTTCCGATCAGAGGTCAATAATGAAAACCCACTGTCGAAAGCGAGGAAACCTGCCATTGAGGCATGCAAGTTCCAAGGTACCAATTAGTTTCTAAGTCTAATTTCTGGATAATGAATTGAAGTCGACTGGAAAAGACTCATCACAGGAGGGCCTTAATGTATCCCACATCAATGACACGAAACAAGTAGCAAGATTTGATGTAGATTAGAGTAACAAGTGATTTAGGACTGACTCAGGGATGGCCGATGCAATAGAAGGCTTAAAGACTGCAGAAATGGCCCATGCAATAGAAGGCTTTTCGGGTTGAACTTCATTTTTGAACATATTGACGACACGACAACTGTCTATATCATCACTGAGGTAGGCATTCCCATACTCAAAATACAAATGACTCAAAGCATAAATGCCAACATGCGAAGATCCATGTCAAGACATGTCATGGCCACCAAACATACACTGTGGATCCATGCCATTATGACTCAAATCTGAACATAGCCACCAAAAATACACCGTGGATCTATGTGTTAAAGATTGAAATTTGAACATAGCCACCAGAGATACAATGTGGATCTATGCAACAATACACTAAATATACTCCAACGCAACCCAAATCTATGAGAAAAGATTCAGGGTCTTCATCTCCACCACTCTATAGTACGAATCTAACCATGTGATTACATGTGTCGAAGTCAAACATGGTAGAAACCACTTGATTACTAGTCATTAGTGTATACCATTAACAAGTGCAAGGGAAATCACCATTAATGTCAATGAATCCCAAGGTACACTAGTAAAATCCAACGAATGTGAATCAATGAGTTGAGGTCGAACACTCGGTGGAACCTTTCGATTAGAGGTCAATAATGAAAACCCACTATCAAAAGCGAGGAAACCTGCCATTGAGGCATGCAAGTTCCAAGGTACCAATTAGTTTCTAAGTCTAATTCTTGGATAATGAATTGAAGTCGATAGGAAAAGACTCATCACGGGAGAGCCTTAATGTATCCCACATCAATGACATGAAACAAGTAGCAAGATTTGATGTAGATTAGACTAACAAGTGATTTAGGACTGACTCAGGGATGGTCGATGCAATAGAAGGCTTAAAGACTGTAGAAATGGCCAATGCAACAGAAGGCTTTTCGGGTTGAACTTCATTTTTGAACATATTGACGACACGAGAACTATCTATATCATCACTGAGGTAGGCATTCCCATACTCAGAATACAAATGACTCAAAGCATAAATGCTGACATGCGAAGATCCATGTCAAGTAAGACAGGTCATGGCCACCAAACATACACTGTGGATCCATGCCATTATGACTCAAATCTGAACATAGCCACCAAAAATACACTGTGGATCTATGTGTTAAAGATTCAAATTTGAACATAGCCACCAGACATACAATGTGGATCTATGCAACAGTAAACTAAATATACTCCAACGCAACCCGAATCTGTGAGAAAAGACTCAGGGTCTTCATCTCCACCACTCTATAGTACGAATCTAAGCATGTGATTACATGTGTCGAAGTCGAACATGGTAGAAACCACTTGATTACCGGTCATTAGTGTATACCATTAACAAGCATGAGGGGAATCACCATTAATGTCAATGAATCCCAAGGTACACTAGTACAATCCAACAGATGTGAATCAATGAGTTCAGGTCGAACACTTAGTGGAACCTTCCGATCAGAGATCAATAATGAAAACCCACTGTCGAAAGCGAGGAAACCTGCCATTGAGGCATGCAAGTTCCAAGGTACCAATTAGTTTCTAAGTCTAATTCCTAGATAATGATTTGAAGTTGACAGGAAAAGACTCATCAGAGAAGGGCCTTAATGTATCCCACATCAATGACATGAAACAAGTAGCAAGATTTGATGTAGATTAGAGTAACAAGTGATTTAGGACTGACTCAGGGATGGCCGACGCAATAGAAGGATTAAAGACTGCAGAAATGGCCAACGCAAAAGAAGGATTTTCAGGTTGAACTTCATTTTTGAACATATTGACGACAGGACAACTATCTTGGAAATACTAACTCAACAACAGGGATCACAGACCAATTTGTAATGTTATAGGAGTATGATCAAGAGACAAGTGTATTTTCCAACCTAGACACAAAGTGAGTGAAAGGGCGTCATGTTCAAAAGTGACTCTTTCATGGAATACGGGTTTAGACACAATTCTTTCCCAATTTTTCCCCCACCATTTCTGACGAGTACCTCTTTATTTTTACGCAAGCTTGAGGAGGATAACATATACTTGTAAATGTAAAGGATTAGAGAAGTGGACATGTGCGAAGGTAAAAATTTGAGCTAGGGTTCGTGTTCTTGGCTACCATGCCAAGCTAGGGCGGAGGGGAGCCGTCGGCCCCTCCTTCCCCAACCACGTCCTTCAGAAAAATAATCACTGCATGTAGGAAGAAAGAAACCTAAGAAGAAACACCAAGCTTTGTAAGAAGGCTGGATAGCATCCCAGAGATCAATCTCCCCCCTGAACAGCCAATGAAGGTAGCGATCTCCTTAGCAGAGCGAGGCCTGGTAGATCAATTCATGGGGCTTTGGCCCTCAACCAGGACAACAAACAATTGGATCCAATGGAACTGGAGGCCATTAATAAAAAACAGTGTGACCTGTTATGCGGTCGGAAGGGGCTACTTCATTTTTGAGTTCATCTCCCAGGAGGACCGCGATTTAATCTTCAAGAACGGGCCATAATTCATGGGCACACAGGGCCTTTATCTGAATCGGTGGACTCCAAACTTCGATCCAGCCTCGGAAGTGCCAAAAGATGTCCCAGTCTGGGTCAGACTCCCAAACCTACCAATCCACTGCTGGAACTCCTCATCGTTGCAAGCTATCGGGAACGGACTAGGTCACTACATCGACAAAGCTGACCCAAAAGACCAATATTCTTGTGCCAGAATCTGTGTAGAATTTGATCTGGAAATAGGCCTGCCAGAAGTAGTAAAACTGAAGGTTGGGGAATGGAAACACCTACAAAAACTAGACTATGAGCAACTACCATTTAAATGCAAAGGATCCCATGAATATGGACACTTCCAGAGAAACTGCCCAAAAACTGTTCACACAGAGAAAGCAGGGGAGGAAGGATGGCAGCAACCTCGGAAAGGATGACTAAAGTCCAAAGGCCCAAGAAGGGACAACCCACTTCCTGATCAAGGCAACCCCGAAAACATAGAGACGATAAATAGCTTCAAAGCGTTGTGAAATGAAGGTGAAATGGTGGATCCAAGCAACATCGCCCAAGGGGAAGAAGAAAGAGACGACCCAATACCAGAAACCGGAGGAACTCCAAAAGAAACAGAAGGGGTGGACAAACCCATCTCCCCTCCAAGGAATGTGGTGGATCAAGGCATCGAGGAGGGAGACATCTCATCAGGAAATGAATCAAAAGGAGCGAGTGAAGCCTGGGACACTCCAAAGAAGCCAGGCAGAGGTAGGAAATCCAAAAAAGGGGAAAGAGATCAGGAAACCTACAAGGACATCCTCAAAGGAGCGCAACCAACCATCAAGCAACTGATTGGAGTAAGGCAAACTAGGAAGCTAACTAAGGCCTCCCAAGGAGGTCACTCCCCCTCACAAAACAACCAATGAAGTTAACCTCCTGGAACTGTAGGGGTCTAGGTAGCAAAAGGAAGGAGGAAGCTCTCAGGGACATAATCAAAACAACAAAAACGGACATCCTACTTATCCAGGAAACCAAAATGAGTCAACAGGACTCTATAAAAGTTTCAAAAAACATTTGGAGACGCAGCCAGGGATTAGCCGACAATGCCAGAGGCGCGTCAGGAGGACTCTGCACGCTGTGGAATGCCTCCAAAATAGATTTGATCCGCTCCGACCTTTTCATGCATTGGATCTTCTCCCTCCACAAGGAGTCAGGGCAAACGGTAAGTCTCTTTAATATCTATGTCCCACAGAATATAGAAGAGAAAAGGAATTGCTGGCAATCCCTTCTAGACTATCTAACAAACAATGAGCTGGAAAATATTATTCTAGGCGGGGACCTAAACGTAACATTAACCCAAGAAGAAAAACGAGGGGGGTCTATCATAAGAGACCTAGCCAGAGAGTGGGTGGAGGACCTAATTTCAGCATGGGACTTAATGGACATTAAACCAACTAGGGGATGTTATACTTGGGCCAACAAAAGGGTAGGCTCGGGGCACATTGCTGCTCGTTTGGACAGATTCCTTGTACAAAGATCATTCTTGACACTCGGACTCTCATCCTTCTCAGAAATTATCCCCAACAACACCTCTGATCACAAGCCAGTTGGTCTAGAGCTGAGGAAGGAGCAAGGCCAGGGGCCTATCCCCTTCAGATTCAATCCCGACTGGTTACAGCACAAAGAATTCCTGCGCAAAGTCTCTAATGTATGGACTAGCAAAGTTAAGTGCTCTGTGTTTTACATATGGGAAGAAAAACTGCGAAGGCTCAAGGCTGAGCTAAAAGGATGGGCCAAAAAACAAGCTGACCCAATCGCCCTACGATTAGAAGCTCAATGACAACTAGAGAGTCACCAGCTCACTCTAGAAAAAATGGAGATCACACAACAGGACTTATTTAAGGAGGAGCAACTTCAAAGGCAATGGCATAAAACTTGCAGAGATGAAGAAAGCTATTGGAGGCAAAAGTCTCGAAGTCTTTGGCTGAAGGAAGGAGACAAAAACACGATCTATTTCCATAAGCAAGCGGAAGCAAGGAAACATTTCAAGACTGTGACAAAAATCCAAGTTCAAAACACTACAATCTCTGAGCCAGAGGGCATCAGACAGGCGGCCTTTGACACATTCGAAACCCTCTACACAGAAACAGACAGGGTAGGCTTTGACCCCCAACTGTACCCCCTATCAGTCGTTCCAAAGCTACTAAAAGATGACATTAATCTCAAGCTTCTGGAGGAAGTATCATAGCAAGAAATAAAAGAAGCGGTGGACCAAATGCACCCGGACAAAGCCCCAGACCGGATGGATTTACAACCAGATTCTTCCAGCAATGCTGGGAAATAATCAAATCGGACCTAACCAAAATGATAAGGAAATCCCAAGTGAGCAGCAAGCTAGGAGGAAGTACAAACTCAGCATTCCTGGCACTCATCCCAAAAGAGAAAGGAGCGCTCAACTTTAGCCGATTCAGACCGATCTCCCTTTGTAACACAAGCTATAAAATTCTTACCAAGGTAATTGCAAACAGATTGAAAAACATTCTCCCTCTCATAGTGCCAGAGAACCAGGGAGGATTCATCAAAGGCAGGCAAATAGCAGACAATATAGTCCTGGTGCAACAATCTCTCCATTCAAGTCTACGCAGGAAGGATAAAGGTATGATTATCAAACTGGACCTTGCAAATGCATTTGACAGAGTTAATCATAATTTCCTATTTGAGGTAATGAAGAAGTTCGGATTTGAAGAATCCTTTGTGAATTGGATAAGAGCCTGCATAGGGTCGCCTTGGATTGCCCCCATGGTAAACTAAAGAGTGACAAACTTCTTCAAAGCGTCCAGGGGCTTAAGGCAGGGATGTCCTCTGTCGCCCTTGCTCTACACAATTCAAGCCTCAGTCCTTAGCTACCAGCTGGAAAATGCCAGAATCCGAAGCAACCTCCAAGGTCTAAAAATAACCCAAGGAGTGAAGGAAATCAACCATGTGCAATTTGCGGATGACACCCTGCTTCTAGGAGGATCAAGTCTACTAGTTGAAAAAAGATTCAAAGAGGAGTTGTATGCTTATGCTGCAGTGTCAGGAAGCGAGATAAGTCAGGCAAAAAGTAAAATTTATGGGTGGAATATTACACCCAAAGAGATGCTGGAAATTTCCAGAGTTTTGGGGATGGAAGGGCACACCAAATGGGAGACCTTCACCTACCTGGGAATCCCTATCTCCAAGACAACACCAAGGGCCTCACATTGGAATCATTTACTAGAAAAACTAAAGAAGAGAATTGCCTCATGGGGGGCAAATTGGCTAAGTTTAGCAGGGAGGATCGTCCTAATCAAATCAGTCTTGGCAAGTGTTCCCATTTACCAGAACTCTTTACTTCTAGCTCCAAGTACCATAATTCATCAAATGGAAGCAATGCAGAGAATTTTCCTGTGGGAAGGGGGGAAGAAAATGGGCAGGAGACTCCATCTTATAAATTGGGATAAAATATCAAAGCCCCTCTTGGAAGGAGGCCTTAACCTCAAAAACACCAAACTACAGAATCTGGCCCTAGGGGAAAAATTACTATGGCATATAGTCAGTGGTGACACCGTGTGGAGCAAGGAAGCCCTGTGGAAGAAATATTTCAGAGGCACAAGGAAAAGGTGCATTGAAAATCCCTGTAGAGAGACCAAGGGATCCCCAGTCTACAATCTCTGCAAAAAGGCCATGGACCAGTTCACCCCCCACCTTACCCGGGTGCCGGGAAATGGGAAAAAAATTAAAATCTGGCAAGACTCCATTCTAGGTGACCCACCGTTGGAAATAAGCCAGAACCTACAACGACTAAAAGGATGGATGGATGGGAAAAATCTAACGACGCTCTTTGACATTTCTACTTGGGGGACGGACAGACACAAATCGTGGCAAGGATGGGTAGTGAACAACCTGCCCCAGGACCTAGAAAGCGAGTGGGACTCCCTAAAACTCAGCCTACAGGGAAAAGCGCCCATAAGAAAAAAGGGGAAAGATGAGAGAGGATGGGGAAGGCATGCTAAACCCTACTCCACCTCATTGGGATACAACATCTTCCGAAACATCCCTCATGTTCCACCCAACCCGTCCTTATGGAAGCCTATCTGGAACACAAAAACCATTCCCAAAATAGACATGTTCCTCTGGACTCTAAGCCACAACAGCATTCAAACAGGGGAAAACCTCCAAAAGAAAGGTTGGGAGGGCCCCTTCAGATGCCCCCTATGTCAGCAAGCCAAGGAAACCTCTGACCATCTCCTTCTTAACTGTAGCTATTCAAAAGAAGTTTGGAAGTTGGCAATTGGGTTGCAAAAGGAATTCCTCTTCCCCAAGATATAATTTCCCTCCTTCAAAGTTGGACTGCTCTTTATCCATTCCAACTGAAGAAGCAAAGCGCTGCCTCGAGGCTATGGCAAGCATTTCCAAGGTTCATCCTGTGGGGGCTTTGGTTAGAAAGAAACAACATAATATTTAGGGATAAGGAAAGGAGGGCCTCTCTAGTAAATGCAAAGATTAGATCTCTATTTGGCGAATGGGCTAGCTCTCACCATCAATCCAATTATAGTAGGGAGATGGAAGAACAAGAAGAGCTTTGGATGAACCAATTCCAAATTCAACTGCAAACCAGGAACACAGCCACAACCACAACCCAAGAGAACTGGGAAATAAGGACAGGAATCAACGAATTCGACAGTTGGAAAAGAGAAAGGAACACCCACATCCTGTCCTTTGACAGAGCCTCAAATGGAAACCCAGGACAAGCAGGAGGAGGGGGAATAATAATGAAGCCAAATGCAGAAGTCATGGTGAGATACGCGATTGGCCTAGGCATCACTACCAACAACCATGCAGAAGCAATGACACTTTGGCAAGGCCTGTGCCAGTCCAAAAGCAGCGGAATCAGAAATTTGATTATTATAGGTGATTCCCGCATGTTAATTAGTGCTATAGCCCATTCTAAAGAAACCCCAAGTGCAAAACTCAATAACTTGCTGGCCAGAATACGCCTTCTCCTTAACGGATTTGACTCGTTCCAAGTGTTCCATGTCCTAAGGGAGCTGAATAAAGATGCGGACGAGGAGGCAAACAGGGGTGCTGTGCTGGCACAAGGACAAATGATTATAAATGGCCATTCCTTCGTGGTGGATCTTCCATGATCCGGCCTCAAGTTCAAAAGAAAACCAACGTAATTTGCAAGAAGGGGACAGGAAAAGACAGTGCCAGGACTCATCCAATGAAGGTGCGTGGGACTGTGCAAACTCGGGTAGAGGACAACCCAAAAAAATCGGTTCACATGCATAAAAGAGACAACAAGATCACCCCCCCATACCTCTTGGGGAAAACAACAATGGACAAAATGATGAAAGACGGGAGAGTAAGGTTAAATCCGCTTGTGCCCTCAGTCTAAGAGCAGACCCATTCTCATCCATGGAGAGAGCAGAAGGAGAGGACTCAGAGCAAGAGAGCAACAGGAGAAGAGATGGCTGCGAGCTCCAGCCAGAATCCCACTGTAGAGGAGCGATTGAAACAACTTGATGAGACGCTGGAAAAACTAAAGCAGACACTCCAGTATCAACTCGACTTCTTAGAGAATTTAGACACGGAGGCAGGCAGGAGGTTGGAGCAGGATATCACCATAGTTAAAATTGGATTCACAGAGGAGCTTGACAAGCTACACCAAGAGCTGAAAAGTCCAAAAGATGAATTTGAGGATAGAATCGGTCAGCTTGAAGACAAAATGTCCAAGTTAAACATCTAATGGGGGAAGGACCCCAAACAGTAGTTAGCTTCTTGATCTTTAACTTCTTGATCTGTAGGGATTTTTACCCTTTCAAGCACCTTGGCATTTTGTATAGAAGCCAAGGCTTTAAAATAAGTCTGGTTTCAGGTATCTGAACTGGTTTTGGGGGTGTTTGTTAATCTGACACTTTTAGTAATGCTATTAGCTTAGTGTAGGCAGCAGCTCAGTGAAGCCCTGCCAGCCTGTAACCGATTAGTGGCTAGGCCACATTTAATATAAAAACCGCTAAACATTTTCGTCAAAAAAAAAAAACATATACTTGTAAATGTAAGCTCATCCTTCAGACGAGTCCCTCGGAGTATGTTTAATGAGTGCTAAGAAGGAGTGGTTCGGTACCATTTGGGCCTTTTGATGTTTGTTTAATGAGTCCAAAGAAATAAAACTCAGGGGGTTTTCATGTTTAGAGAGTCTAAAAAACACTCAAAAGAGAAATCTCTCAGTTACTTTTTCGTAAAATAGTCTGATGAGACCAAAAAAGAGATAAATTATCGCCCAACAGACGCTCTCTTCAAATACTTTAACGAGCGTGAAGATAGCAAGATCACTCGGAAATCGTTTCATGTTTAGAGAGTCTGAAAAGAGCTTAAAGGAAACTCTAGTGGGTTCCTTTTATGTATAACCTTTATGAGTCTGAAATAGTGATAAAAGTATACTCGGTTACATTCTCATTGATTTACGAGCACAAGAAAGAACAAAGACTAAGCTCGGTAACTTATTCTCATGTATTAACGAGCATGAGAAAGAACAAAGACTAATCTCGGTAACTTATTTTCATGTATTTACGAGCATGAGAAAGAACAAAGACTAAGGTTGGGATTGTTTTCACTTTTACACAAGCTTTAAAACAAAACAAAACTATGCTTGGGATAGATTTTAATTTTTACACAAGCTTAAAAACTAAACGAAACTATGCTTGGACCTGGTTTCATTTTTAGACAAGCTTGAACCAGAGGAAACTATGCTTGAGGTAGGTGGTTTCATTTTTACACAAGCTTGAAACATAGAAAACTATGCTTGCAACTTCCCAACGCATGGTTGGTACTTAGCCCCCAGCTTAAGAAGCTAGTGGCTCAAACTTCAACATGAAGTCCAGAGGCTGTAAGCAAATGCCCCCCAACCTTTGTTTCATCCAACTGCAAAGGAGAATGAAAAGGAACTTCAAATACTAGATGAAGGACTTGACTCAAATAGAGAGGGGGAAAACTATTTCATTTTTTAACGAGCTTGACATACAAACAAGAACTATGCTCATAACCTCTGTTTCATTTTTTAATGAGGTTGCTACAGAGACGCAAAAACTATCCTCAAGTGGTTTCATTTTTTAATGATCTTGAAATTAGAAAACTATGCTCAAAGACCTCTATTTCATTTTTTAACGAGGTTGCCTCAGAGATGCAAAAACTATCCTTGGAACCGTTGTTTCATTTTTTAACGAGGTTTCCGCAGAGACACAAAAACTATCCTTGGAACCTCTATTTCATTTTTTAACGAGGTTTCCGCAGAGACACAAAAACTATCCTCGGAGTCTCTCTTCTTGATCATGGATTCCAAGAGGAAAATGCTCCGGAAGGACACCATGTCAAGGGACGAAACTCGGTCATGGCTTTGAAGAGGTCTTCACTGAAAGGAAGAAATACACTTTGGAAGGACACCATGTTGAGGGTCGCGACAGGAGTAAAGAGATCAGGCTCTAACAACCCTATCGAAGAGATCATCATGTCAACTACTAGATCTAAATCATTAGAAGTTGAAGTCATGGGCGACAACGCCACATAATTGACCTGTGGCAGGGGCGAAACCATATGCATATAAGAACCATTCAGGGAGGCAATCCAGGCGGGGTCAATGAATGAAAGTTGATCAACAGTCACAACCCGTCCATCGTGAGGGAAAGATATCACACGAAAAAGAGTAGACACAATATCTTTCATGGCATAGACATAATCTCGCCCAAGGAGTAAAGAAAAATCCAAGGGGTCTTGGACTACCATGACATCAATGAAGACAATTTTCCCTCCCAAAGTTACAGGAAAATGAGGAAGGAACCCTAAAGGTTGACTAGTTCTTCTGTTAAAAGCTAACAGATTCTGCGTAACTGGTGCAAGTGGAGGACAACCCAAAGCTTGCCAAGAAAAAGAGGACAAAATACTAACAGATGCACCTTCATCTATCAGTGTCTAAGGAACGTCTCGACCACAAACCTATATTATAATCTGGAAAGGAATGTGAGAGGGAAGACGAGGTCCAGTTAGCACACCCCAATAAAAATGGATGGCCTCATTACTTGGAGGGAGTTTCACGGGAGAAGGAGGAATACCCCCTGACACGGCAGAGTTTGTATCAATGAGAAAAACACGGGAAGTATTGGGTTTACTCTCTAGTGGGAGAGTAGGATCGACCGATGATGAGATCAGATCGACCACTTGGGTTTCATTCTCCAAGGGGAGAATGGGGTCGACAGGTGGAAACGGATCGACCGCTTGGGTGACACTTTCTAACAGGAGAGTGGGATTGACCGAGGATGGGATCGGATCGACCGCTTTAGTTTCACTCTCTGAGGGGAGAATGAGATTGACCGAGGATGGTATCAGATCAACCACTTTGTCAAGTGGTTCAACTAAGGATGTGACCAGATTGACAACATGATCAATCGGATTGACCGGTGAAGGGACTAGAGTGATCATTCTATCAACTACAGGTGGGTTGAGAGAAAGCTTGCGATAAGCAGTTGGAAGTTGAGGCTGTGAAAGAGTCATGTCTTTCAGTAATTTCGAGGCTTTGTCCATATGAGGGAAAAGATGATTTAGATGACTCCCTTTGCATAACATACATGGGAACTTGACTCTACTTTTCTTCTTCCCAACCATATCATGACTAGTTGACGGGAGGTCATCAGTATGTTGTTCAGAGGTTGATGACATGCATTGGAGAGGATGTGTAGACCATGCTTCTATAACCTTGGATAGACCAGGGCATTCCTTAAGAAGATGGATACCCTTACAAAGCCTGCAAGGGTACTTGGGCTTACGGGTTGTTTGGGTGATCTTGACATCATCAACACTTCCAGCACGAGTAACAATAACTGGTTGTTTTCCAACATGTTTGACAGTGGTCAGAAGTTTGGATCCTTGCTTAATTTTCTTCTTCTTATTCTTTCTTTTCTTCCTCTTCTTATTCACCGAGTTACTAGCTTCAGAACTTTCACTCGACGAAGAGGATGAAATGGAAGGCAACCTTGCAAGCGAAGAAGGCGAAGAAGACCTTACTAGTGAAGACGGTGAAGGATCAACATGAGGTTGATACTCTTGGGGGAAAGTGCTTATGACCGAAGAACTTACTGAATTCGAGATTACCTGAGTGGAAAACAACCATACCAGTAATCCAATTGTGAGACCTGGAAGGCTCAAAGTAACGAGGTGAGGACCAATGTTTCCATAAGAAGGAAAAACAAAAGGTTCCCCTGGAGCAGGGGTTCCTTCATTGGTCATTCCAGGAATTGACACCATTAAATAAATCCAACCTAGA
Organism: Picea engelmannii; assembly: GCA_009831015.1. NCBI lineage: Eukaryota > Viridiplantae > Streptophyta > Pinopsida > Pinales > Pinaceae > Picea > Picea engelmannii. The sequence goes on from ML802049.1 coordinate 173,674, forward strand.
GTCTGCTAGGGAAAACAAACAGCACACGCTAAAAATCTAGGAAGCAAGCAAACAAACAAAACCTTCTCACAATGAACACACTAGTTGGTGATGAAATCCAACGTCGTGGGAACAATGTAAGAAGGGGTTGAGATAGAGCGGGTGGAAAAGTTACGTTGATGACCTGCTTAACAGACTTACACCCTGGTGCAAGCTCCCACACATAATCGTGGGTATACCCTCCAAGGAGCCCGAGTGAGTTTGGCCAACGTCGATTCCAGGTACCATGAAGACTTTCCCCTCCATAGTCACCTTGTATAAAGACCCTAAAGAGATAGGCCACTAAGGTTACCAATCACTACAGTGATTCCTGGGGGAACAGTCGACAGTCCAATCCATGCGCAAGGGTAGGGCATCTAGCCCGAAATCAACTCGAAAAGCTTCCACTCATAATTGTGGGTATACCTTCATGCGACCCCCATAATACGCGCAATCTCTACACCAAGACCAACAAAGTAGGGTGAGTAACTCTGCCAGTCTCAATGCAACCTCGTGATTGACCCTTGTGTTAGAAGGGCTTCCCAGGAAAAAATGCAGTAAGTGGATTTAACTCTCCCTATCAGAAGATACTATGTTTGTTTGTAGCTTTGGAAAGTTATATTTCACATCTATTCCAAAGCCCTATGACTAATCTAATGTAGGTTTGCTACCAGAAAATATAAAAATGTCTAATCAATTTTTATAAGCGCTTTATTTTATGGTTGCTGTTACTAAAAAGGAATATGGCATGGACAATATGGTGTTTTGACCGACTCGAAAATTATGCAAAGATATGCAGAGGCATTCTTTTCATTTCGATGAAAGCTATGCTATGAGAAGGAGAAAACATTTATCATTCCATATGCACAATGTCCCAAAATATATTAAACTCATAAATATCAAGATTCTCAAGAAATGAGAAAAAGGTACTGAACACCAATGCACGATTCTCAAGAAATTGAAAAAGGTACTGATCTAAATTTTTCATAATTTAAGATAAAAAAACACCAAGAATCATGCAATTTCGCTACTTGAAATGAAAGGATGCCCCCAATCTAATATAAGGCAAGAAATTAAATCTTTTTGTTTCAAAAATTTCACTAAAAGCAATAATGAACTTTCTTAAAACAAAGAAACCCAAACTAAAAGTTCTCTTTTAAAGTGAAGTATTCAGAAGAAATCTGATCTTTCCCTAAACAATTCTAAAGAAAACACATGCTTTGTAATTGAAAGACACTCAAAGCAAGAGACTAATCCTTCAAAACCAAACAAAGCAAAGATGGATAAAAGAAACTCAAAGAATGTCAAGAAGACTGTAAACAGATCAATATAGGCTCCAAAAGTTCAATCCAGCTATTCAAAGAAAAACCGGGCATAAAAAAATGACAAGACCTAATCCAAAAAAATTTACAAACAAGTTCGCGGGCTGGCAGTGTATTACAGTGCGAGAATCAAGGATTCTCGCAGGCTAAACACAGGTTGACTTAACACCAGGGTGCGAACTTAGGTGTTTCTCACAGACCACTAAAGGGTACAGTGCAAGAATGCCTATAAACAAGCAAAAATTTGAAAAAGGACTAAATTTGAGTGAACTTTCAGATCCAGAGAGTCTGGATGGATCTCCCACAGACTCAGAGACTAGAAAACAAGAAATCAAAGCAAGGGAAACTAGACTAACTAGGAAACAATCTGATCACCAGTGGAGTCACCAATTTTGTTATCGGACTAATCGGTAGGTGCGGACAATAACTGATCTCCCTAGATCCACCTAGATCTAGAACAAAACACACCAGAACATGACAATTTCCTTAAGTTTTAGATATTGAATTTACTAACCAAAGAGGAATGGTGACATACCGTTTAAATGTCGCCTCCTCTCGCCATCGCCATCCTAGCTCCATTCCAACACATAACACGTGGATGATCCTACAAAAGAATGCAACCAACCAAAGTGATAGCAATAGCATAAACTCAATATAAACCTATGTATGTGATCAAGGAATCATACAATAAAACACAACAAGCTTTATAGGAAAGAATCATATTATTGTATCATCTAAAATGTGAAAGAGAGATTACAACCATGGCCTTGATGTTGTAAGGTCCCTTCCAACTGTCCTTCGTTCCCCACATAGTTTCACTCCAAGAATTCTGAGCACAGATCTGATAATATTCACAATCTATCTGGACAAAGTGCCTCATCTAGCCAAGCTAAAAATCTCCAAAGCGCAATCCAGTCCAAGCTAATCCCAAAAGCTCCAAAGCTAACCAAAGCTAACTTTCTCCATGAGAACTCTGTCCTTTTATAAGTTGAAGAGGATAACGTGAGGAGGTTAGGATGATCCCACTAAATCATGAAAGTGAGTAAGATCCAAACCATTCGGATGCCACCTCACCATAGAAGTTTCTCCTTCTAGAAGATTCTAGAAAACACTTGTTTTTCCCACGTGTAGGCATTCTCGCACCCTGCCTATAGAGCAACGTGTGAACATCTCGCACTCTAGCTATGGTGCAACCTGCGAGAATGAGGCATTCTCACACCCTGCCTATATAGCAACCTACAAACTTCCTTTTTTATAGGGCTTTTACAAAGGAAAATGCAACTTCTTTTCCCAGGAAAAGTTCTTCTCCCTTCTCTCTTCAGAAACTCGGGCCACTAACCCCTCTAAAGGCAACATATAGGTTTACATCATTAACAGTCATAGGGATGACGGAAATAATGTGTAACAATTATGCACAAAAATATCCCGATTATACTTGAAATATTTCACGAAATGGAGCGGTTGTGCATTCCCACAATTCTTTGGTTTTATGTTGACATCATACATGGACCTATTTTTTTGACATAGTAAATAGATCCATTTTGTATTTTGGACATGTTAGTTTACCTATTTTGAAGCCCTTAAGATGTTCAAAGATAATAACAATAGTTTCAACATGAAAATTCACGTGTTGGAATAACTCCCATGTCAAGTCCATGAAAACAAAGGAACCATCAAGGAGTTCATGTGGCATCATCCCAATGATGGTTTTGGTTGGTTAACTTTGGAGGTTGTCCTTCCATGAATATTTG
>ML802050.1:8730-30556 GCA_009831015.1 Picea engelmannii
CCCATGAAGTATTTACACCCCAGAAGTATGTACACTCTTCCACGCGGGGGAGTGCAGAGGGGGGGGTACCCCCTCTGCGGGGTCCGGGGGGGCTATCCCCCCGGCTGGGGGGTCTGGGGGCAAGTGGGCTCCCAGTGGGGGTTCGGGGGTGAAGCCCCTGAAGCAAAAATTGCCTTCTAAAAGTATATTGTAATTTCATTGTAAATCTAGACCATTCATTATAAGGTCGCAGATCTAACGATAGAGATTATGTTAGGGTTTTTTTCCCTAGAAGGCAAACCTCTTTTATGAGGGAAATGTATTGCGGCTATGTATGTTGGCGATGATTGTATTATGAGAGAGGAGACTGTGAGAGAAAGAAGAGGAAGTTACAACGGGTTTTTCTATAGGTTGTATCCCTTCATTTTGCTGGATAATAATAAAGAAAGGACCTGACAATTTCTCTGGTGGACGTAGCCCACACTGGGTGAACCATGTAAATATGTGTCTCTCTTGTATTGTGTATCTTCTGTGTTTTGTTTCCGCATTTATTTTATTTTATTGCTCCGCGGTCATGTTTTTCTAACACACTTATGTTGCTACGCGTGGTATCCTGGAATGTGCAAACTTCCTCATTTTACTGCGCAATACATGCACGCACTATGCCATGAAATGTGCATACAAAAAATGATTTCAAACAACTCACCAACTTAAGTACATTTTCATTTACATTAAAATTGGGCTTGGCCTAGGGATATTACAATCCCCTCCCCTTATTTATACACTGTCCTCAGTGCATCATGTACCCATATACAACAAAATTTTAAAAATCCTCAAAAAGATGTGGGTATTCTGCCTGCATTGCATCCTCATGCTCCCAAGTATCATCCTCAAGACCGTACCAGGACCATTGGACCTTTACAAGACTTATGAATCGATTCCAGAGCTGTTTGATTTTCTGGTCTAGAATGCGTACCAGATGCACTTGAAAAACACCTTCTTGCTCCACCTGAATCACATTCCAATCAATAACATGATTAACATCAGGTATATATTTCTTAAGTAATGATACATGCAATACATTATGAACAGACATAGATGTAGGCAATGCAATCATAAAACCTATTGGACCAATCCTCTCTAGGATTTCAAACGACCCACAATAGTGAGCTGCCAACTTTGAACAATTTCCCAATTTCAGGGAACTTCTGTTGGGCTTCACTTTCAAGGATACATGACCACCCACTTTAAATTCCCTATGAATTCTGCCCTTATCAACATAGATTTTCTGTCTGTCTTGGGAAACCTTTAAATTTTGTTTTATTTTAAACATTTTCTCCATTTCCCTGAGCATATTTGTCCCAACCACTGCTCTGTCTGTTGAGTTATCCCAACTTACTGGTGTTTTTCACTTTCTGCCACAAAGTGCCTCAAATGGGCTCGTCTTTAGAGATTCTTGGTAGCCATTGTTATAAGCAAACTCTACCAAGTGTAGGTAGTCTTCCCATTTTGATGGTTTATCCATCACATACATCCTCAACATATCTTCAATCACTTGATTCACACTCTTTTTTATTCCATTTGATTCTTGATGATAAGATGTACTAAAATTCAAATTTGTTCTAAATCCATTAAATAATCCTTTCCAAAATTTTGAGGTAAATTTTGGATCTCTATCAGACACAATTGTCTTGGGTATGCCGTGTAATCTAGCAATTTCCTTCATATAAACATCGACAATGTTGGATTCCTTGTGAGTGACCTTAAGTAGAACAAAATGGGCAGCTTTAGTAAGCTTATCCACCACTACCATGATAGAATCATGTTGCTTGTATGTTCTGGGAATTTTGGTAATGAAATCCATGGTTACAACTTACCACTTCCACTCAAGAATGGGTAATGGATGTAGAGAATTAGTTGGGTGTCTATGATCAACCTTTACCTTTTGACATTCCAAACATCTGGCAATAAAATCAACAACCTCTTCCTTCATGCCTGACCAATAATATTGTCTCTGGACAGCTGCAATAGTTTTCTGATATCCTGGGTTTCCAGCATAAGGTACATTATGCATTTCCCTCAATATCATATTTTTCAACAACTGGGAATTTGATACATAAATTATGCCCCTGTACATGAGAATTTCATCATTATATAGTATGTATTCTTCAATTTTCTACTGCAAAATACCTTGCTGTAATTTTCCTACTAATTCCTTGTATTGCAAATCTATTTTTGCAGCCTCTAAAATTCTGGGTTTTAAATCTGATTGATACATGCTAATGGCTGTAGCATGCATTTCATGCACTCTTCTGCTGAGTGCATCAGCCACTTTGTTCTCTTTCCCCTTGATATGATTTATATCAAAGTCATATTCACTCAGAAATTCTAACCATATGCTTTACCTAACATTTAGAGTTGGTTGATCAAAATAAATATTTCAGACCATTATGGTCTGTTCTTAGCTCAAACCTTTTCCCATGAGGTACTGTCTCCATTTCCTCAAGGCATGCACTATGGCTGCCAAATCCAAATCATGAGTAGCATAGTGTCTTTCATGCTCCTTCAACTTCCTTGATTCATAACATATAACAAACCCATTTTGAGTGAGGACTCCACCAAGTCCTCCTTTACATGCATCTGTGCATACAATGAAGTCTTCATTTGGGTCTATAATCCTTAGTATTGGAGAACTTGATAATAATTGTTTCAAGTGTTGGAAACTCTTTTCACAATCCAATGTCCACTGAAACCTCACACCCTTTTTTTGTAAGGAAGTGATTGGGTGTGCAATATTTGAGAATCCTTCAATAAATATCCTGTAAATCTTGCAAGGTCCATGAATGCTCTGACCTCTGTCACATTCTTTGGCACTGACCATTCTCTAATGGCTTCTATCTTCTCAGGATCAACTGCTATCCCATCCTTTGAAATGATATGCCCCAAATAATGARTTTTATTTTGATAAAATGAGCACTTGCTCAATTTGGCATACAAATGTTGCTGCCTTAATACTTGCAAGACCATCCTCAAATGATGTTCATGCTCTTGCTCTGAMTGAGAATATATATKAATGTCATCCAAAAAGACAATGACAAACTTGTCTAAATATTCTTGGAAAACACCATACATTAAGCACATGAAAACAACTGGTGCATTTGACAACCCAAATGGCACCACTGTGAACTCATAATAACCATACCTTGTCTTGAATGCGGTCTTGTTGATATCTTCCTTTTTAATCCTTACCTGATGGTATCCTAACTTGAGATCTATCATTGAAAAGATCTTTGCATCCTTCAATTGATCAAAAATATCATCAATCCTTGGTAGAGGATACTTGTTCTTAACAATCACTTTATTCAATTGTTTGAAATCAATGCACAATCTTAATGTTCCATCCTTTTTCTTTACAAACAAGACTGGGGCACCCCAAGGTGACACACTTGGTCATATATACCCCTTCTTCAGAAGTTCTTCAAGTTGCATTTGCAACTCCTTCAATTATGATGTACTCATCTTGGGTCTTTGACACTGGAGCTGCTCCAGGCATCATATTTATAGAGAAATAAATATCTCTGTTTGGGGGTAGTCCTGGTACCTCCTTGAACACATCTTCAAAATCATCCAGGACTGCATAATTTTCCAAATTTGAGACCTTATCTTTAGGTGTCTCTTCCATATGAACTGCAAATATTTCACACCTTTTCTGTAACATTTCTTTAGCTGCAATGCTGAAATTTCTCTAATGGTTACTGCCCTGGGAACTCCTTGCACTTTCCTTAGGGTCCCTTCCTCATCCAAGAAAGTAAATGCCTTGTTATGACAGTCTAGGATGACATGATGCTCGTCCAACCAATCCATCCCAATTAGGCAGTCATAAGAACCTAAAGGCAAGATGTTCAAATCTACCCTCGTGTTCAATCCATTCATGTCCACAAGACATGACTTAACCATCTCATTAACTTTTCTTTTGGCTCCAGTAGCCAGCTGCACCAACCAAGATTTTCCATGCTTTCTTCTTGGCAAATGCAAACTTTCCACCATATTAGGAGCTATATAACTATGACTAGATCTTGAATCAATTAAAATAGCAATGGTTTGGTTGTTGATCATACCTTCCACCTCAATCATATGTGGCTGATACTCTGCTTGCTTGTTTTTCATGACTGCATAGATCCTTGGCACATTTTGCCCATGTCCTCCACGTTTTCCGCTTGCTGTACATTGTGAAAAATTCTCACTTTTTTACCTATGTGAGGAAAATATCTGTACATATGATCTCCTTTACAACCCCAACATTGAATAGGTGGTTGGCTTGGCCTTTGAACCCCTATTTCACTCACTCTTGGATCTCTAGGAGTTGGCTGTCCCTGAGGAGAATGGTGGCTTACTTCTTCATTTGATCCACCTTGAATTTCTTTTTGTCTTCCCAAACTTTTTGGAAAGTTGGCCTTTCTTTTTTGCTGATATAAAGGAATTTAGCTCGCCTTATGGACTCCTCCAATGTGTTAGAAACATTATTTGTCTTCGGCATAGGGATATCCGGGTCTGCAGGTTGCACGAGAAGCGCCCAAGCCCAACACACAGAAGAAATCCGTTTCGGGCCCAGATCAAGTGAGCGAGCACTCTTATTTCAACGTTCAGGATGTATCCAAAGGATCAGATCAGCGGTGGGTGGGAAATCACGATTAGCAAAGATGCACTGAGGTTAGTGCAATGGATAGCGCCCATAGCATGATCAGGATTGGATGACAACCGTTCATCCCAAAGGGCACGTGGCACAAGATCTGATCACGTCGGCTTTTTGACAATCGTGAGTTCAAAGGGTGAAGGTTCTATGTCTTTGAACATATCGAAACCCCGAACCCCGACAACACCGAAAGCGTCGAAAGTGGGGCCCGTGACATCATGAAACATTTTCAGCCATCCATCCAAAGGGGACACCTGATAGCAAAATGAACCATCTCGGCATTTCACCCATCGCGACTCTAAGGTGAAAAGAGCAACTCTGTTATATTCCGATGTACGAGGTGCCGGGAGAGTCCCAGACCCGGGCCCACAGTATCGTCGGGAGAGTTAAGAGCCGTTAGATCTAGAGGGATGAGTGGTGGCAGATTAAGCCATCTTGGCATATATCTCATCGCGATTTCGAACAACAAGGATCAACCCCTTCATATTCTCGAACACCGAGGGTGCTTTGGGGATAAGCACGTGGTCATAGCCCGTGGTCACTTGGCAAAGAAAAGAGATGCTCAAGAAGGGCTGAAGGTGTCGTGTATGTTCACAGAAGAAATTACCGCGACCTCCAAGTGCCATTTGATCCGACCTCAGTCCTGGTTTTCGCTTGAAGTAAATGAAGGCGAGAAAAGGTGGTGGAAACATCTCCTCAATCATTAAGAGTGAAGTATGGAAGGTCTGGTGAGCGGTCTGCTCGAGAGGGTCATGTGTACCCATTTTTTCGGAGAAGACATGCCAAAGTCCTCTACTAGACGGAGAAGTCTGCGCACACTAGCCCGACACTTAATGGCTCAGCTACCCTCCTTACAGGAGCCATGCGCAGTTAAGGTGGCTCGTAAGGGAGGATTTCAGTATGAATTTGACTGAAAAGACACCGAGCTCTGGGTGACTGGGCATGCCTCTATTAGGCGAATTTTCCTGAGTATATAGACTCAGTCTTTATATTTTGTAATGGATCGATGGTAGAGCAAAGCTCCCGATTGTAAAGTTTTAGCAGATATTCTAGCTTTCTGGTCATGCATCTGTATATGAGATTTCTTATTTTATAACAGACAGTCTTCTTACTCCATCTAAGTTCTCATATTACACTAAGAGAGTTCATGATCGACTGATTCACACGAATTATGGCAACTCTGTTGTGATAAAGGATTTATTATGGCATTATTGTTTTCTCTGGTTTTCTGCATTTGAGTGTAGGAAGATCTTCCGTTTAGATGTTTTCTTCCACAGTCTGTTAGGAACCTGATGTTTATGACAGACCCTTGCATCTCTCTGATACAAGTCTTCCCCCTACTCACCCTTACTACGACCCACTGTCTGAAGTTACCTAAGACCTCACTTGCCCATGCATGCCTGGCCTAGTTTCGGAGTTAAGACCACATCGTTTGAGTTAACCTCCATATGATCACCCCATTAAACAAATCGTGACATAAACTGATGGGCGTCGGGCTCTGATCCTGCTGCAATCCAGGGGTGACTTCTGACGCTAACATTTCTGGCGCCGTTGCCTGGGACGAAGTTGAAAATTTTCCCCGGGATTGAACAACATTGAGCCTTTGATTCTGAAGGTGCATCAGGTATCAGAGCCTTTGAAGATTTCTACTGTGCACCTGGCGACTCCATTGTGATGAATTCACTGATGAGAACCTGCCATGTTAATTGTGGCTTTCATAGGTAGACACATGCGGTCTCATCCACAACTGCCTCTAGCTACATCTGAAACTGATCCAGAGGTGGTTCTCAGAAAAGGAAAGGCCCCTGAAGAAGAAGCTTCCACTGCCGAAATAGGTAATCCGCCATATCCTTCTGTAAGAACTCCATTTTCTCCTCCTCAGTTTCTTAATAGAGCTCCTTCAGAGGTTTCCCGTTTCCTAAATTTTGGGAGTGTTCCTACTGAGTTTTCCCCTCCTGGTCTGGTATTGGAGGGAGAAATCCTTGTCACTCCCCTCTCCTCTGAAGCTGTACCCTGGCGTAGACCCAAGACTACAGAAGATTTCCCCACTCCTGCACAAAGAGAAGCACCTGCTGACTTGAGCTCGTTAGCTTTCTCCTTAAATCCCCTCTTGTTTCCCACTCCACTTCGAGACTCATTCCTAGTAGCCCCTTCGCGAACTCCTCCTCCTCCAATCCCTCCTCCACTTAATATCCCTATGGCTGGTGATAATCCCCCTCTAAATAGAATGGACGCCATAGTCGCTGCCAGATATGCCCCCTTAATCCTACCCCATCTTATGAATCCTCTCCCTGCTGGAGATTACTTGAAGTATATGCCCAAGTTCATTGGGGAAGGGGATATAACTGTGGAAGAGCACCTGGCTGCTTTCTACAGTTATGCAGACAACCTGAACATTGAAAATGAAGACATCTGGATGAGAGTCTTCATCCAGAGCCTAGATGGTGAGGTGAGGATGTGGTTTAGAGGATTGGCCCCCGGATCTATTGCTGGGATTGAGGCCCTAGATAGTGCTTTCCTGAGGCAGTGGGGCGATAGGAAGGATTTCATGTATTACATGACATAGTTCAGATCTTTGAAGAAAGTGGATGGAGAGTCTGTCTCCAACTTCTCCAAAAGATTAAATAAGATGTATAACAAGATCCCAGCCGAAATAAAGCCTTCAGAAGCCTCGACCAAGATTTCTTATGCCAGTGTGTTTGGCCCCGATTTCTATCTGTTACTGAGAGAAAAAAGAGCCACCTCCTTAGCCCAAATGCAAGTTGCGACCATAGAAGTGGAATCCAATGTATTAGCAGCTGATAGAATGAGGAACAAGGCCGATGCAGACAGAAGAAAGGGAAGATCCGAAGCCTCAACTTCTAGCCCGTCGGTGCCCCACCCTCAAGTGGATGAACTGACCAAGATGATAAAGTCTCTGTCCGCAGAGATGGAGAGAATGAAAGTCGAGGGGAGGCAAGCATACAAGGGCCCTCTGAATGCCAAAAACAAAGGAGGATTTAGGAGGCCAAACAATTTTACTCCCCCGAATGTGCAAAGAGAGAAGGGAAGAGACAGAGAAGACCAGAAGATTCGGGCTCCTTTGCAAAACAATTTAGTGGCCGAGGGGGAAGAAGGGGAAACAGATGAGCCCGATCCTGAAATCCATTGCTTCGGAGAAACTCCTCCTTTTCCTCATCTAACTCAATCATCATATGAGGAGTCTCTCATGGACAATTAGCTAAATGAACTGAGCAAGGAAAATAAGACTAGTGGCCGCCAAGGTAGGTATAACCCGAGGTCTCAAAAGAAGGCAGTAACACCTGATGTTCCTGAGTAGTCCACTAGAACAGAGAGGCCTGCCAATGAAGTAGCAGACAGTCATAGAGGAAAAAAACACCAAGCCCTCTCTCCCATAGTCCAGAGTCATGGCCCCGAAATAAGAGAAATCCCAAAGCTTACATCTTCTTTTAATTTCGAGCATGAAATTCAAAAAATTAGAATCCCTGTGCCCCTAACCGAATTGATTAAACATGAAGGGTTCAAGAAACACTTCTCTAAGATTTTACAGTCTGAGGTCTCAAGCCGTCCCATAGACTCCATCAATTTGCAAGATGAAAAGCCTGCAGTTATTCTAGGTCCTATGGTAGAAGACAGGAATGACTCATCCCCTCCCTTCTACACTTCCTTGAACATACATGAAAATGTACTGCACAACTGCTTGATGGATTCAGGGGCTTCTCACAACCTCATGCCCAAAAATGTCACGGAAGAGTTAGGGATAGAAGTCACCCGAGCCTATCATGACCTCTATTCCTTCGACTCCAGGAAAGTTCAGTGTCTAGGAGTTATCAAAGACCTGGTCGTGACCTTGTTCCAGTTGCCCATGAAAAGTGTGGTCATGGATATTGTAGTGGCTGATGTCCCTCCCAAATTCGGTATGTTGTTATCAAGATCTTGGATAAAAATACTGGGGGGAACCTTGCATATGGACCTCAAATATGCTACTATCCTAGTGTTCGGAGGAGAACATAGGAGGCTATATAGGGAAGCCCAATTGGCCTATATAATCAGTGATGAAGCCAATCCTACTAACCATCCCATTTTTTCCTTGGACACTGATTTAGGTTCCAGTTTACTGCAACTCACTCATGCTCCCGAGCCTCCTCTCGAACTGAGAAATCAGCCCACCTCTCCTCGTGAACTTCCTCCTTCCATCACCCCCATTTGGAAAATGTTTTTCGATGGAGCTTGTTCGAGGGAAGGCGCTGGTGCTGGAGTGTTTTTTGTATCCCCTTCCAAGGAAACCATGTCCTTGTCATATAAGCTGGAGTTCGATACCACCAACAATGTGGAAGAATACGAAGCCCTTGTTCTAGGATTGAGAGTTGCAAGGGAAATGGGAATTTGGGAGGTAACAGTGTTCAGAGATGCGGAGTTGGTGGTCCAACAGATCAGAAACGCTTATCAGGCAAAGCACCCTCGACTCAGAAATTACAGAAATGAAGTATGGGACCTAATTTAAAATTTCTTCTCAGCCTTCAACATCTCGTTTATTCCAAGGGAGGATAATGCTGTGGCCAATTCTTTAGCTGTTTCAGCTAGCTAGTTCAAGGCCCCTCAACCGCCTATGACCAAATATGATGTTGAGATTAAATATAGGCCCTCTGTACCAGACAATGTCAAGCATTGGAAGGTGTTCGAAGATGATCTGGAAATCGAGAAGTTTCTCCAATCTGTTGATGAATTTTCTGCGTTGCACATTGATCAGAATCCTGATACAGAAGATAGCTCTCACCCCGAGGTGTTTTTAAATAAAATTGCTGACCACCAGATTATTCAGCTGCCTAGCAATCACATTCTGAGGGGACTTATTCCTTTAGAAAGATTGTTTGATGGGAATGATGTGGCAGTGAAGGGTAGAGTTTCGGGTGAAGGTGCTGACACAACCGAGTGCAACATTGGCACACCAGAGGAGCCTAAGTATGTCAAGCTGTCAAGCAGTTTGACCACATAACAGAGGGCCGAATATACTGAGTTGCTGAAAGAATTTGCTGATGTGTTTGCATGGACCTACGAAGACCTCAAGACATATGACACGTCCATCATTGAACACAAAATCCCACTGAAGGAAGAGGCTAAGCCATTCAGGCAAAAGCTAAGACAGATAAACCCCATGTTGCTACCTGTCATGGAAAAATAAGTGAAGAAGTTGTTAGAGGCCTAGATCATCGTCCCCTTTAGATATTCCGAATGGGTGTCCAATCTAGTCCCAGTAAGAAAAAAAAGTGGAGAAATCAGGCTTTGTGTCGACTTCAGGAACCTGAACAGGAGCTCAAAGAAAGACAATTATCCCCTGCCCAACATGGAACACATATTGCAATGGGTAACCGGTGCATCTAGGATTTCCATGATCGACGGTTTTTCTGGATATAATCAGATATCGGTCATGCCTGAAGACAGAGAAAAAATGGCCTTCACCACTCCTTGGGGCACATTCATGTATGCCAAAATTCCATTCGGACAGATGAATGCAGGAGTGACATTTCAACGAGCCATGGACATAGCCTTTATCGGGGAGAAAGATAGGTTTGTGGTGATCTATATGGATGACATAATAGTTTTCTCCAGGTCTGACAAAGAGCACTGCTGTCACCTGAGAAAGGTTTTTTCGAAGTGTCGGAGGTTCAGCCTTTCCCTAAATCCCAAGAAATCTTTATTTATTATGGAGGAGGGGAAGCTGTTAGGCCATATAGTATCAGTGGAAGTAGTGAGGATTGATCCTAGAAAAGTGGAGGCAATTCGGGCCCTGTCACTTCCCAGATCTAAAAAGGAAGTTCATGCCTTTTTGGGGAAGATTAATTTTCTAAGGAGATTCATCTCGAATTTCGCTGAGCTGGTGAAACACATCACAACCATTCTCAAGAAGGGAAACAAAGTGAAATGGACCACTGAACCCAGGGAATATTTCATCCAAATAAAAAGAGCATTGACTGAGGCACCTGTGCTGGTCAGTCCTGACTATTCCAAAGATTTCCTAATCTTCTCTTTCGCTTCTTTCGATACAGTAGCGACGGTCTTGTTGCAGAGAAATGAGGAAGGGTGAGAGTATCCCATTGCCTTCTTCAACAAGGTGTTAAGAAATGCAGAGGCTAGGTATGAAATCATGGAGAAACAAGCCTATGCCTTAGTAAAATCTCTCAAATCTTTCAGGGTCTATGTCCTGCGCTGAAAGGTGATCGCATACGTTCCTCCAGCCTCTGTGAAGGACATCCTTGTACAACCAGACATTGATGGGAAGAGGAGTAAATGGATAGCCAAGATCCTGGAATTTGACCTGGAAATAAGGCCTACCAAATTGATCAAAGGTCAAGGCTTAGCCAAGTTGTTGGCTGAAGCCAATTTCCAAGCTTTGGGGGTAAGTTTCATGAACGAAAGCTCAGGAATTCAGCGGGGTCAGCTATTTGAAATAGACCCTCAAAGAGAACCCTTGTTGGCTCGATGTCCTTGGTATAAGGATGTCATATATTTTCTGCAAGAATTGCGGCCTCCGGACAGCTTGCAAAGAAACAAAGCAAGAGCTCTGAAGCTCAAGGCAGTCAGGTACTACCTTGTCGATCAAATTTTATACTGGAAAGATCCCCTGGGAGTGATTTTAAAATGCATAGATCCGCAAGAGGCAGACAACATCATGGTTGAATTTCACAGTGGCCTATGTGGGGGGCACCATTCCTGGAAGACCACAACCCACAAAATTATTAGAGCTGGGTACTACTGGCCCACCTTGTTCGTCGATGTTCATAAAGGAGTTAGAGCCTGTATCTCATGCCAAAGATTTTGAGGAAAACAACAGCTCAAGTCTTTGCCTTTACAACCTGTAGTTGTTTTGGGACCTTTCCAACAATGGGGCCTGGATTTTATTGGAGAAATCCACCATGCTTCCAGTGGGCAAAACAAATGGATCCTGACTGCCACATATTTCTTTACTAAGTGGATCGAAGCCATCCCCACCAGGAGTGCTTCCCACAAGGTAATCATTGGGTTCCTGGAGGATCTCATCACAAGGTTCGGCTGCCCAAGTAAGATTGTCACTGATAACGCAACCACTTTCGGGTCTGATCCATTAGCCAAGTTCTATGAGCAGTTCAGGATCAAACTGGTTCACTCCACCCCATATTATCAACAGGGCAACGGTTTAGCAGAATCCTCCAACAAAAGCCTAATGAGGATCATTAAAATATTACTGGAGGACAACAAAAGGGCTTGGAACTCAAAGCTGAAATTTTCTCTATGGGTCGATCGGGTGACCACAAAGAGATCTATAGGCGTCTCCCATTTCCAGTTAGTCTACGGAGTAGAAGCTGTCTTCCCTTCTCAGCTGGCCATTCCCGTAGCGAAAGTCTTCGAGGATTATCAAGAAGAGCCCAATGACATGATCAGAAGGATTCATCAACTGGTAGAAGCCCAGCAGGCTAGAGAGCAGGAAATGGATAGAATTCAGGATCATCAGCAGAGGATCAAGCAGGTTTTCGATAAGAAGGCCAAGAAGGAGAAGTTCCAGATAGGAGACTTGGTGCTGAAATGGGACGCTCCTAAGAAAGATAAGGGCAAACACGACAAATTTGAAGCCCTGTGGATCGGCCCCTTCAAAATCTATGAAGTTTTCTCGAATAATACATATCGGTTGCAAGATTTGGAAGGTGAAGAGGTTTTCAACAGCCTAGTAAATGGGCATTTTCTTAAAAGATGTTTTGTCTGAGCCTTCGGTGGCTCCTGTGTTTTGTAAATATTTTCCTTTATGTTCTTTGTTTTTACTTTTATTGTTTCGGCTTAGTAAATGATTCCATAGCCCATCAGAAAGGCACAAGAACTGCAAAATAAGTCCTTAGAGCATCACAGGGACGACTCTATCCCCCATGGAGCCTAATGTTAGCAACATTATTTGTCTTCGGCATAGGGATATCCGGGTTTGCAGGTTGCACGAGAAGCGCCCAAGTGCAGCACACAGAAGAAATCCATTTCGGGCCCAGATCAAGTGAGCGAGCACTCTTATTTCAACGTTCAAGATGTATCCAAAGGATCAGATCAGCGGTGGGTGGGAAATCGCAATTAGCAAAGCTGCGCCGAGGTTAGCACAATGGATAGCGCCCATAGCATGATCAGGATTGGATGACAACCGTTCATCCCAAAGGGCACGTGGCACAAGATCTGGTCATGTCGGCTTTTCGGCAATCGCGAGTTAAAAGGGTGAAGGTTCTATGTCTTTGAACATCTCGAAACCCCGAACCCCGACAACACCGAAAGCAGGGCCCGCGACATCACAAAACATTTTTAGCCATCCATCCAAAGGGGACAGCTGGCAGCAAAATGAACCATCTCGGCATTTCGCCCATCGCGAATCCAAGGTGCAAAGAGTAGCTCTGTTATATTCCGATGCGCGAGATGCCGAGAGAGTCCCGGACCCAGGCCCACAGTATCATCGGGAGAGTTAAGAGCTGTCAGATCTAGAGGGACGTGTGGTGCCATATTAAGCCGTCTCGGCATATCTCTCATTGTGATTTCGAGCAGCAAGGATCAGCCCCTTCATATTCGCGAACGCCGAGGGTGCCTTGGGGATAAGCACGTGGTCACAGCCCGTGGTCACTTGGGAAAGAAAAGAGATGCTCAGGAAGGGCTGAAGGCATCGTGTATGTTCACAGAAGAAATTACCGCGACCTCCAAGTGCCATTTGATCCGACCTCGGTCCTGGTTTTTGCTTGAAGTAAATGAAGGCGAGAAAAGGTGGTGGAAACATCTCCTTAATCATTAAGTGCGAAGTATGGAAGGTCTGGCGAGCGGTCTGCTCGAGAGGGTCATGTGTACCCATTTTTTTTGAGAAGACATGCCAAAGTCCTCTACTAGACGGAAAATTCTGCGCATGCTAGCCTGACACTTAATGGCTCAGCTACCCTCCTTACAGGAGCCATGCGCAGTTAAGGTGGGCCCGCGTAAGGGAGGATTTCAGTACGAATTTGACTGAAAAGACACTGAGCCCTGGGTGACTGGGCATGCCATTGTTAGGAGAATTTTCCTGAGTATATAGACTCAGTCTTTGTATTTTGTAATGGATCGATGGTAGAGCAAAGCTCTCGATTGTAAAGTTTTAGCAGACATTCTAGCTTTCTGGTCATGCATCTGTATATGAGATTTCTTATTTTATAACAGACAGTCTTCTTACTCCATCTAAGTTCTCATCTTACACTAAGAGAGTTCGTGATGTACTGATTTGCACGAATTATGGCAACTCTGTTGTGATAAAGGATTTATTATGGCATTATTGTTTTCTCTGGTTTTTTGCATTTGAGCGTAGGAAGTTCTTGCGTTTAGATGTTTTCTTCCATAGTTTGTTAGGAACCTGATGTTTATGACAGCCCCTTGCATCTCTCTAATACAAGTCTTCCCCCTACTCACCCTTACTACGACCCACTGTCTGAAGTTACCTAAGACCTCACTTGCCCATGCATGCCTGGCCTAGTTTCGGAGTTAAGACCACATCGTTTGAGTTAACCTCCATCTGATCACCCCATTAAACAAATCGTGACATAAACTGATGGGCATCAGGATTTGCTCCTGCTGCAATCCAGGGGTGACTTCTGACGCTAACACAATGTCTTTGGATCATCATATTGTATTTTGTCACTGATAAATTATGGCAATCCACTCAAATACCTTTGAATTTTAATTGTCTCATCCTTGATGAAAGAGACATACTTTAGCAGTTCTAAAAACCTTCTTTCATATTCATCAATGGTCATACTCCCTAGCTTGAGTTTGAAGAACTCTTTCATTTTCTTGTCATAGTATCTCTTAGTCAAGTATTTCTTCTCAAAATAATTCTTGAATTCCCTCCAAGTAACACTTTTCTCTTTAATGTGCTGCACCTGCACAAGCTGATCCCACCACATGGATGCCTTTCCCTTGAGTTGATAGATAGAAATTATACCTTTTGTATGAAAATAATAATTATGCAATTGAAAATACTTTCTCATGTCCAACAACCATGTCTCTGCATCTTCATCCTTCTTGTACTCACCATCAAATGTAGGAGGTTTGATTTTGTTCATTTATCCTCATAGCTCATCCAATCTAGACCCCTTATGCTTCCTGAAAGGGGATGGACTCTAGCTACCGTGTGATCTCTTATTGGAATGGCTTAGGGAATGGTGGTGATGTTTGATAACACTTCTGGTTCTTCTTTTCTCACCATGAGGCCCGTGACTTCAGATTTTCTTGAGCCACTCTTCTTGTCCAATTTATTTTCTATTCTGTTCAAGATTTGCAATAAATTCATGTTGAAATCATCTTGCTGCTCCTTGTATTTCATAAGCCTTTCATTATCATCTTTATGCCTTTGGAAATACTTCTGTAAATTTTTAATGGTCTCTTCCATATTTATGTTTTCATTCCTTTCATCTCTATGTCCATTGGAGTTTGTTCCTTCAATGCCCAAATGGACATCCATCCCTCTACTATCATCTTCCTGGCTATAATTCCCTTGTGCCTCTTCCATTCCTATGGAATCTATGCTGATCCTGATATGATCTTGTTGTTGTTAACTCTGCAAAATGTGCAACCAACAAAACTTTGTCAAGCTAACTGTTTCAACAATTTCATGAAAATATGAACCATTCTGGTTCAATAATATATATCTGAATTCTTTCTTCTGATTTCCTAGAATTTTGAATGCCCAGATCAATTTTCTGGGTAGATATTTATATTCTCCTATCCAATACATTTCCAACGCTTTCTCCCATGCTCAATTCCGAGTCTTGAGCATAAAGCTATGGCTATTTAAAAATTGCCCATTAATTTTGCTGTTCATATTTTCAACTTGGTGCAACTCTGCGTTGTAAATATGCATTTTTGCACCTACTCCATTGGAATTTTCGTAGGAACTCAATTATGTTTCCTCATATACATATTATGGAAACTTTGTCCAAGTTTGAGTCTTTTTGGGCTCTGGGATGCTAGTTACAGCCTGCTGAAATTCCAGACCAAAATACCATATTGTAACTATTATGCTACAAGTATCTTCTTTGCCATATTAAACACTTTTAACATGCCCAAAAATTTAATTCGGCTCCGGGAATGTCTTTTATGGCTCAATATATTTCCATTTATTGCTCCTGTGCCTTAATCTGATTCTGGAGCATAAAGTTATGGCTCTTTGAAGTTAGATGGGTCTTAAAATTTACCCTTCACTGTTTGTGCTATAACTTTCTCATAAAATCTCTGTTTGATGAACGATTTACACCATTAGAAAGTTCTCTCTGAGCTATTTTATTTGAGTTGTAGAGACAAAGTGAACATTTCATTCATGTGGTTTAAGAGTGCCTGAAAATTCTCTTAAGGGCCTAAAAAATGCGATGCAAAAAGATGGTATTCAAATGATATAAAACGTCACATAAATCACTGGTTTTCTGTTGTTGTTCACCCTTCAAACAACTTCACGCGCACAACTTCCACCTGTAAACCCATATTCACCATGAAAAAAAAAAACAAGGTAAATCATGCTTTGCGCACTTTAAAACCATTGTGCATCACTTCTCTGTCGCGCCAATATCTTGCGCGCACTACTTTTGTGTCGCGCGCCAATATCTACCGCGCACAATTTTGGTTCTTGCACTATTACTTGTTGCGCACAATTTTTTGTATCGCACGCTGATTTTCTGCACGCATTATACTCTACGCGTTGCACCATGCCAGAGTTTAGTACGTCTCCACCGCACACCAAAGCTTTGCGTGCACCACTAACTAAACTGTCGTGCGAAAACATATACCCACATTGTGCACGCACCAACAAAATTCCTCTGCGCTCTGCCAACACTACGCACACCACACACGTCATTATTATGTGTGTGCACACCGCACAATGTTAAATGTAACACGTGCTCTTGTACACCAACATTTTTCTGCGCGACGTCGATATTTAGCGTGCACACCCGCACAATAAAATTTATTTATTTTTTTCGCGCGACATTGAAATTTAGCGCGCAGACCCGCACACTAACATTTTTCCGCGCGGCACCAAAATTTAGTGCGTGCACAAGCACACCAATATCTGGCCGCGCAGTGTCGAATTTTACCTATCACAAGCTTTTCACTGCGCATCATGCATTTTTAGAGCGCCCACCTGTGCACATTCATTTTAATGCACATCAATTCCTCGTGAATTCCGCTGCAAAAATTTGGGGCTTTGGCTTAACTTTTCCCCCAATTTACCATCGACATTCTGCAATTATAAAATTTGTTCCATTTCACCCTGATAACACCAGTTCAACCTCTGTAACAACAAATCATTGTGGTTGACATTTCTGGAACGAATTTACCCAAAATCAATTCACGAATTGAAAATTTAAATCATAAAACTCACTCCAACTGTCATGGCTTCACTGTGACTTCAAATTCGACCAATTTCAGGTCTGAATTTGCTAGAACATATATTAAAACAATAATATCTCACCACTTGGCTGAATTTCTTCCATTTTCTCATGAATTTATCAACAAGAATTGGGGTTTTTCCCCAATTCCGCCCAGTTGCTGTTATTTTTTACCATGGACGCTTTACAAACTAAAATTTGGCTACTTCGAAATAAATCCTCTATGGAATTTTGCCTCAACTAAACTTGCTCGGCTCGTCCAGGCTCAGTGTTGAAAACTAAAGCTCTGATACCATATTGTAACGTCATCGACCATCCATGTCGGGCCACGCTATGCCAGATAAATATTACGTTCTCTCTGCAGAACATACTATAACATACCTAGTATCCAACTGAGCTATACCACACAAAATTTTTGAACTTCATGTAATTAAAATATACACACACAAAACTCTTGTGGAAACATTATATATACAATGTAAACATACAAATACATCTGTAAATACACAGATTCACACTGAAATAAAAGTGAACATATACATGCAACATATACCGGAAATACCCATAAAAATAAACACAGTTATAACCGCACATATAATAACCCATAAAAATAAGCACGTAAATAACAATGCAGTATGTAAATTTATCACACAATTGGCACTTATCTTGGTAAGAATGTCACCAACTACGTGAAAACCTTCCATGAACCTCCCAGCCTTAGAACACACTGTTCATCACTCTTAACAATGAGTCACCCCCAAGTTGGGACTAAACTCCACCCGGGTAAAGGGATTCCTAACCATGCTAAAGGCTCATAGACAACAGGAAATACTCTGTCTCAGGTGCCAACTCAAACTAACAACCTATAGTCCCTCATTCCCCACATGCCTGTCCCACCCAGGAAGGGTGCCCCTTCTCTACTTAACAATCCTTCGATTGCCCCACTTCCTTTCCGGGCTTCAGCAACAGGTCGGATAAAAAGTTTCAGAGCACTGTAGCTTCAGTTTAGCACCTTCAAGAAATAAATTCCCAACAATTCTCTCACCCAAATAATTGCTCACGGGCTTGACAACATGCCTCTTCAATATCCCACGAGCCTGACAACTCGCTTCTTCAGTCCATCTCCCAAGCTAACCAGATACACCAACACAAAAATGGCTATGGATACAGGTTCAGGTACAGTCATGAATATATGAAGGATATCTCAATGGGTGTGTGCATGCTCATGGATGATTGACTGGATGACTGAATGATGGAAGGAATGATGGGAAGAATGATGGAAAATATGAGAAAATGAACTAAGTCCCAACAATATGTATGCATGTCCCCAACTTGACACTTGTCATGTTGGGAGCTACTTTGGCCCCACTTGTCCCCAACTTTAGAACTTAGGATAAAATAATTATCCATACTATATGATTTAAGAAATATTAATATAATATTCCTTTTTGGCTTAAGCTCCCTAGCTTACCCCTTTTCCTTAACTTTTAGGCCCCTCCCTTTACCTAACTAGTGGATTTTAGTTCGGCATCCCTAGCTTTTATCGTGGTCGGTCTGCGCATAACGATGTATTTTATATTAATTATGAGATATATACAAAATAGACACACTGACATTTAACATCTAGGCTCTCCTGCCTAATCAAAACATAAGCATCCTAGTTTATAATAACTAGCTCACCATCCTATAAAACGTAGCATATACACAAAAGGCTACCTGGCCTCAAAATCACACACACTTATGTTGTTGCGCGCGGTATCCTGGAATGTGCAAACTTCCTCATTTTACTGCGTAGTACATGCACACACTATGCCATGAAATTTGCATACAAAAAATGATATCAAACAACTCACCAACTTAAGTACATTTTCATTTACATTACAATTGGGTTCAACCTAGGGATATTACAATCCGCTCCCCTTATTTATGCAATGTCCTCAGTTTATCATGTACCCATATACAACAAAATTTCAAAAATCCTCAAAAAGATGTGGGTATTCTGCCTGCATTGCATCCCCATGCTACCAAGTAGCATGCTCAAGACCGTACCAGGTCCATTGGACCTTTACAAGCCTTATGGCTCGATTCCAGAGCTGTTTGATTTTCTGGTCCAGAATGTGTACCAGATGCACTTGAAAAGCACCTTCTTACTCCAGTTGAATCACATTCCAATCAATAACATGATTAGCATAATGTATATATTTCTTCAGTAATGATACATGGAATACATTATGAAGAGACATAGTTGCATGCAATGCAATCATATAAGCTACTGGACCAATCCTCTCTAGGATTTCAAACGACCCACAATAGTGATCTTCCAACTTTGAACAATTTCCCAATTTCAGGGAACTTATGTTGGCCTTCACTTTCAAGAATACATGGTCACCCACTTTAAATTCCCTGTGAGTTCTACCCTTATCAACATAGATTTTTTGTCTGTCTTTGGAAACCTTTAAATTTGTTTTATTTTAATCATTTTCTCCTTCATTTCCCTGAGAAAATCTGTCCCAACCACTTCTTTGTCTGTTGGGTTATCCCAACTTACTGGTGTGTTGCACTTTCTGCCATAAAGTGCCTCAAATGGGCTCATATTTAGAGATGTTTGGTACCCATTGTTATAAGAAAAATCTACCAAGTGTAGGTAGTCTTCCCATTTTGACGGTTTATCCATCACATACATCCTCAACATATCTTCAATCACTTGATTCACCCTCTTTGTTTGTCCATCTAATTTTGGATGATAAGATGTACTAGAATTCAAATTTGTTCCAAATTCATTAAATAATCCTTTCCAAAATTTTGAGGTAAATTTTGGATCTTTGTCAGACACAATTGTATTGGGTATGCCATGTAATATAGCAATTTCCTTCATATAAACATCGAGAATGTTGGCTGCCTTGTGAGTGAGCTTAACTGGGACAAAATGGGCAGCTTTAGTAAGCTTATCGAACACTACCATGATAGAGTCATATTGTTTGTTTGTTCTGGGAAGTTTGGTAATGAAATCCATGTTTAGAACTTCCCACTTCCACTCAGAAATTGGTAACGATTGTAGCAAACCAGCTGGGTGTCTATGCTCAACCTTTACTTTTTGACATTCCAAACATCTAGCAATAAAATCAACAACCTCTTTCTTCATGTCTGGCCAATAATATTGGCTGTTGACAGCTGCAATAGTTTTTTGATATCCCGGGTGTCCAACATAAGGTACATTATGCATTTCCCTCAATATCATATTTTTCAACTCCTGAGAATTTGGTACATAAATTATGCCCCTGTACATGATAATTTCATCATTATCTAGCTTGTATTCTTCAATTTTCTGCTGCAAAATACCTTGCTGTAATTTTGCTACTAACTCCTTGTATTGAAAATCTAATTTTGCAGCCTCTAAAATTCTGGGTTTTAAATCTGATTGATACATGCTAATGGCTGTAGCATGCATTTCATGCACTCTTCTACTAAGTGCATCAACCACTTTGTTCTCTTTCCCCTTGATATGCTTTATATCAAAGTCATATTCACTTAGAAATTCTAACCATCTGCTTTGCCTAGCATTTAGAGTTGGTTGATCAAATAAATATTTCAGACCATTATGGTCTGTTCTTATCTCAAACCTTTTCCCCACGAGGTAGTGTCTCCATTTTGTCAAGGAATGCACTATGGCTTCCATCTCCAAATCATGAGTGGCATAGTGTCTTTCATGCTCCTTCAACTTCCTTGATTCATAACATATAACAAACCCATTTTGAGTGAGGACTCCACCAAGTCCTTATTTACATGCATCTGTTCATATAATAAAGTATTCATTAGGGTCTGTAATCCTTAGTATTGGAGCACTTGTTAATAATTGTTTCAAGTGTTGGAAACTCTTTTCACAATCCAATGTCCACTGAAACCTCACACCCTTTTTTTGTAAGGAAGTGATTGGGTGTGCAATATTTGAGAATCCTTCAATAAATATCCTGTAAATATTGCAAGGCCCATGAATGATCTGGCCTCTGTCACATTCTTTGGCACTGACCATTCTCTAATGGATTCTTTCTTCTTAGGATCAACTGCTATCCCATCCTTTGAAATGATATGCCCCAAATAATGAATTTTATTTTGATAAAATGAGCACTTGCTCAATTTGGCATACAAATGTTGCTGCCTTAATACTTGCAAGACCATCCTCAAATTATGTTCATGCTCTTGCTCTGACTGAGAATATATATGAATGTCATCCAAAATGACAATGACAAACTTGTCTAAATATTCTCGGAAAACACCATTCATTAAGCACATGAAAACAACTAGTGCATTTGACAAGCCAAATGGCACCACTGTGAACTCATAATGACCATACCTTGTCTTGAAGGCAGTCTTTTTGATATCTTCCTCTTTAATCCTTACTTGATGGTATCTCGACCTGAGATCTATCTTTGAAAAGATCTTTGCATCCTTCAATTGATAAAAAAAATCATTAATCCTTGGTAGAGGATACTTGTTCTTAACAATCACTTTATTCAACTTTTTGAAATCAATGTACAATCTTAATGTTCCATCCTTTTTCTTTACAAACAAGACCGGGGCACTTTGTTGAGTGAAAATATTGTTGTTTAATTTCATCGTAGTAATTTCCCAACCATTTAATTTGTCAATCCGAGGTTCGTAGGCTTACGAAGCACATGCACTATATATGCAGGATTAGGCACCTAACTTCTAATCTAAGAAATTCAATCAAATCCTAACTCTTGCATTCCACTTAATA
>ML802050.1:41521-59680 GCA_009831015.1 Picea engelmannii
CATGATAACTAGGTGGAATTACACAAGTAAGTGACTCCATGAAAATTCTTTGGTCAAGGGTTACAACCAATCACTGCCCAAGTAAGAATCATAGGGACTTAAAAAATTGGGAAAAAGGCCCTAACTCATAATAGTTCCTTTCTTTCCCCCAATTTTTGTTTTTATGAATTTTTTTAATGTTCCCAAGAATAAAACATTTAAGAGAGGAGGTTGGTGCTCACATTTCAATAAATTGGGGTCTAAAGAGGAAAAGAGACAATATGGAGAGAAGAAAACAAAGTGGTAGATGAACAACAAACAATGAACACACAAGTGTATGCCTCCTATTATATGATGATGGTTTTCATGTAGATAGAGCAATAAAGACAAAAATAAACAAGCAATATGTGGAATAGAGCAACAAAAAACAATGTGCAACAATAAGCAACTAAAAAGGGTGGTGTCCTTTATTGGAATGGCTAGAAATAGATAAGAAATGAGAAAGTAACTCATATTGCAAAATCAATCTAGAAGGGTTCCCAACCCTATGGAAAAATATCAAAATGGGTGCCAAATGGAAAAGTGGTTCTGCTCTAGGGAAACCCGCCATAGGATGGATTTTCCAATGGAAGCATGAAAAGGTGAAGAAGCAAGTTGGGATAACACAAAAATGTCCAAATGAGGTTTATCATATGGTAAATTTGGGTGGAAAAAGGTTCAGATGCAACATTACTCAGGGATATCCTAATTCTATATGCCACTTTAAAAATATCACTTACTAAGCCAACCATGCCTAATATAATGATACAAAGGTACTTGAAATCTAGTTCAAGGTACTACACCCACAAAACATTAAATGGAAAATCAAGTTATGTTTTTCATGAGCGATCTAATTCATGGAAGTGTTCACAAACTCGAATTGTTTGATGCATTTTGTTCCATGTAAACATATATATCTTTGTTATGAAAAATTGGGTCAAGGTATCCTCATCAAGTGCTAATGTTAACCTCACCAAGGGGGGAATAGAGTCTAGGTGTCCATTAATGGTGTGGTAAACCCTAGGAAATAAGTCAATGGGTATACCAAGATGAAGGTCATACCAAGTACCATCCAAATAATTCATTGATATTAAGAACTCTTCATCATCTTAGAATATCATGGCCAAAGGTGTAGAAGAACACTTGCACACGAGGAGAGAAATTGACTCCTTTACCTCAATGGAAAAGGCACACCTTCAATATTTGAGCCTATGTCATTAAAATGATTCAAAGGCTCATGATCAAAGTGAGTGGAGATTTAAAAATGGTGGAAGTTCCTTAAAATTCATTTGCAAAGGAGTTTCATCCAACTAGACAATAGGAATGGATTGGTTAGTCGGTTGGTGGGAAACCAAATATGTCAAAATTTGGATCTCGAATAATATAATAAATGAGGTTATGTGGAGGGAAGGGGTGCCATAGAGGTACAATCTTATGGGATCCTCTGATTAGGAAAATGGCTCCTCAATCATCGTAACACTCCAATTTTGATCCCCAT
Source organism: Picea engelmannii (assembly GCA_009831015.1). Classification (NCBI taxonomy): domain Eukaryota; kingdom Viridiplantae; phylum Streptophyta; class Pinopsida; order Pinales; family Pinaceae; genus Picea; species Picea engelmannii. The sequence continues at coordinate 43,038 of ML802050.1, forward strand.
ATTAGAAATGTATAATTGTATATATATGATGAATGTCCAAGGGCCAAGTGATGTAATATGCAAATATTGTACATTGAAAATAATAAAAATAAAATACACCATCAATTGCAGATGGATAAGGACAAAGTCATGGGGGGATATGATTCAATAAAAGAGGGCACTGAAAGGGGGGGTTTCAAGGAAATTCCACATGCATAGAATCCCATTCCATTTTCCTAAATCATTTTTTTTCTTGTTGTCTAGTTATCCCTTTTGACTTATTAAAACCAATCATTGAAAGCATGTAAGAGGTTGGTGGGAAAGTCATCTCACCTAGTTAGAGATCATGGGATGATTACACTCATGATGGGAATTGTATCATTGAATGCATGTAAGAAGTGGGTGAAAGAGTCATCTCACCTAGTTATTGAAGCATGGGATGGGTACAATATTTTTGGGAATTGTGAGAGTCAAACATGCATGGAAGAAAAGAAAAGAAATATTTGAGTAGAGGGATAGAGATTAGTTTTAGAGACAATAAGAATGGAGTAAAATTAGAGTTTTTGATAGGAAAGAGAAATATCCATACTGCATGTGAAAACAACCAGCTTGAGATGCGATTTACATTGAGAACTAAGATGTTATGCTCGCGATGATATTTTTTTTGAGAAATTACCCAAGAGCATGTGGAAATGCTACTGTGAGCAGTCCTCTTACAGTTGGATTTCTTGGAGCTCCCAATTGAGAGCTTCATGGATGGACTATGCTGGAGCCTTGGAGAGGATGAGGATTGTATGAGGGAATGTGGTGCAAAGAAGGAAATCCTATCCCTTGGGTTTTGTAGGTTGATGGGAAAGAGAGTTGGGATGTAGGAATTGCTGTAGGAGTCACGCCATTATGAATTTATAGGATATTGGGCTGTTAGAGTGGACATTATCCAGCCACATGAGATGTTCTTCTTATGGACTCATAGCTTTAGCTCGGGGTGACCTACTATTGAGAGAAATGGAGCAATAGAGTCTATGGTTGAGTGGAAAGTACATTGTCTGCAACCAATTGTGTAAATATTTAATAAGCATAACTTCTAGTCACCATGTTTATTTACACTTTTAATGCTATGATTAGTTGTTGAATTATACTCTATATTTTATGTGTTTGAATGCTGCTATGTTTGAGATGTAATTTGGATTTATAATTTTAAAATTTAATGATAGTTGCATGAGTAATTTTTGTCATACTGTTCATATGCGTTCATATTAAAATGGTATGAGAATTATGTTATGTCGATTGGGTTCAGTAACGTAACCCAACATGGGAACTGGGTACACTATAAATTGGTATTAGAACTAAGGTTTCAACATCGAGCTTTTATGGGCTAGAGACCAACGTGAATTTTGAAAATTTGTTGTTGTAGAGTTTTAATTCACTCCAAATATGGGAAAAATGGTAAAATTGGAATGAAATCCCCAATTTCTAGGTGAAATTATGAGTTAAATTTTGCTCAGGGACGTCACATTGACGGATACTAGCATCAATTTGATGGGTACAAGGTTGAAATAAGCCATGAGAAGATAAGTTCAAAGCTTTCATGGCAGTCCCATATAAAATTTCCTTTCAAAACTACATATACCCATCAACGACCCATATCACATTTGATTTGGAGATCAATGGTCTAGATTCATCTTGTATTTTGGTAAAAAAAAATCTTAAGTTAAATTAGTTCACTAATCGAAAAATAAGAAGTTTAGCGATGGGGAAAAATTTGTAGTTAGTTGAATAATTTTGAAGTTTGACGAAGAGGGAAATTTGGAGTTCATCCAAGAATTTTGAAGTCAGTGACGGGGAAAAAATTGTAGTTCGCCGGAGAATTTTGAAGTTCAACGACGGGGGAAATTTGTAGTTTGCCGAAGAATTTTTAAGTTTAGTGATGGGACACAATATTTGTTTCGTCGACATGATAAATATTTTTGTTCATCAATGAGACAAATTTTGAAGTTTGCTAACGGGACAAAATTTTTGGTTCATCGACGAGACAAATTTTGTTTCATTGATGTGGAAAATATTTTGGTTTGTTAATAAGAAATTTTTTGGTTCGTTGATGGGACAATTTTTTCGGTTCGCCAATGGGACAAAGTTTGAATTTTCCTGATCGGACAAATTTGTTGGAGATATTACATACTCACCTAGTAATTATTTTTCCTAAGTTTTCTAATGATTGTGAGGGTCTCCTATTTTTAGGGAGTTCTAGTCATCGAGAGGGTCTCCTATTTTTTAGGAACTTTCCTATAAATTAGGGTTCTTCCTAAAAGGTAGGGCGCATTGTCACTTTAGTTAGGGCTTCAGTTTAGCCACAATTTATCTCGGTTGACTAGTGGATGAACACTCATGCATCTATTTCCTAGATTTTAGGGCATGAGGGCGCACTTCCTTTGCATGAATGCATTATTCTTGGTCTCTACACTTATCACCCAATTAAATTGTTTCCTCTTAAACAATTAAATAAGACTAGCTAGTAGTTTAATCCTTTTACAATGAGTTAGTGTCCATATCTCCTTTAGATCACTCCTATGGTGCATGGTGCATGTACTCCATGAGATTGGCACATGTACTCCCTAAGATTAACACATTGCTTCTCTTGGACTAATTATATGCATGTGTATTACTCAGTATTCATGTTGTGATTAATATATTTTCTCATTCTCTCTCCCTCTCTCTCTTAATTCTCTTGCAAGCGTTATGCGATTTTCTCTAGCTAGGTTCTCTGTGAATGGTTTTAGGGTTTTCACCCAAAATTCACAAAATTTTTAAGTTCGTCGATGAGACAAATTTTGGAGTTTGTTGATGAGGAAAATTTTCAGCCACTGATGCAAAGAAAATATTTGGCTGCTTATGCAATGGAAATTTTCTCACTGATAGAAGGAGATTTTTGCAGATGGAAGTAAATTTCAATTCGCCAATAGAAAAAATTTTTCCTTCACCATTGTAAAGTGATTTCACATCGCCAATGAAAGAAAAACTTGGAGCTCCGAAAGAAAATAAAAGGACAATGGTAATATGTCTGCATTAGGGGATGATAGGTGGAAATTAATGCCACATCAACAACCACATGACACACCACATCAACAAGGTTGGCATGTCAGCAAAGATAAAGATTAAAAAAAACGTTTTGGAGCCAAAAAATTGTTTTGGCCATAACATTAGAAGAAAAGATTAGATCCAAGTGAAATTTTAGGGGTATTCCCACATTGAGGAGGAATACGAAAGTGACAGTGAGGGCCACTGGCCAATTATGCTCCAAATTTCCAAAAACTGCAAATTAATAGTTTTTGAAGAACACAGTGGTACTCCTTGACAGATGCCCCATTGCTAATGATTTTTTATAGTGATAAATGGAAGACTATATGAATAAAACTATCATAGAAATTGACAAAATTTCGAGGGATTTGGAATGGATATGCTGAAACAGGCAAAAATCCATTATTTCGAGACACTTTTTAGGGATTTTTGGGATTTTCAAAGGAGGAAAAGGGACATAGATCACAAATATGGAAACATTCATCTACTTGAAATTTTACCTCCTTAAAAATATAGAAAAATTTGTCTTATCAAAGTTTTCCAATTTTTATCTGTTTGAGATATAACAATTTTCGCTAAAAATTCCAAGTTTGGAGAAAATGCAAAAAATACAAAGTTGACAATTTTAGATTGATGTAGAATTTCACTGGAGTATTAGATCACCAATATGAAAGTTACTATGTACTAAAAATAAGGAATAATATGTATTCTCATTATAATTTTTTTCCTGGTTCTTTACATATTTCCTGCTACATGTATCAAAAGATGACCTCTCAGCCAAATTGCACCAGTGAGAAAATGACACAATTGAGTAGAAATGAAAACTTCAGAAGGCCATAACGTTATCCTTAGAGCTCATAATTGTGCAAGAAAATAGTTGTTGGAAATATATCGAGGAGAAAAATCCATATATAAACCTATAATTGGAATTTGAGTAGTAGAATTCTTAGGAAAATATAAATAAGATGACTAGTGGCCTTAAATGGTAGAAATATGTATATTTTTTTCTAGAATTGTAGAATTGTGATAATTTGACAATGATTTTTCATCTAATAGTAATATTTGCATGGAAATTTTCAATTACGGGTATAGACATAATAGGTCATTTTCAGAAATGAGTAGAGAGATGGATGATACACAAGGTTCTTACAACCACGAAGATGAAATCTGAGGATTAAATATTAGCTTGGGAAATCCAGAAACAAAGTCTAATGGGGACAGATTCCATGTGTTGGGATTAACTAAAGCATTTCAAGCATATTGATGATAAAATATTTTCTTATAAATAGTTCCAGTAGAAGTGCTTGTCAGAACACTATTATGACAAGAAAATGAAAGAATTCTTTGAGCTTAAATTAGGAAGCATGAAAATGGAGGAATAATTGAAAATAAATTCTTTGAGATGTTGAGGTATGTGGATTTCATCAAGGATGAGAAGGTTAAAATTTATAGATTTTTGAGTGAACTTACATCATTCTATAAGGATATAATTCATTTTGATGAGCCTAATACCTTGGAGGAATCCATAAGGAAAGCCAAATATTTGTATGAGCAGAACAAGGGAATGCTAGTTTTTTAAAGAGCCTAGGATATAAGAAGAAAAACAACATGGATTAGAGGAAGAAAGGGTTCAATCCACCTTTATTCATGCATATCTCTCAAGCATATCAATAAGGGAAGAAATCACAAAGTGAACCTAAGATGACAAATTACTTGGTGAAGAGGCCAAGCCAACAACCCATAAAGTGTTGGGGATGTGAAAAATATCACATGTATAAATATTTTCCTCATAAGGGAGATTGGATGAGGGCTGTACATAAAATTGAAGAAGCTACTATAGTGGAGGACATGGGCAAGAACATGTCGAGGATTAATGTAGCTTTGGACAACATACAAGCAAGAAGGTCAGATTGATAATCATCCCATAACTATTTTGATTGATTATGGAGCTAGTCATAGCTATATAGATCCTAATATAGTTGAAAGCATTAAATTGAAGATATGTAAGCAAGGAAAGTATTAGTTGGCTTAGATAGGCACTGGAAGAGAGATAAAAATAAATGATATTGCCAGGGATTTCCTAATGAACATGAATGGAGTCAACACTAAGGTAGATTTGAACATCATATTTATTGGGTCATATGATTGTTTGATTGGTATGGATTGGTTGGACAAACATAATGCTGTCCTAGACTGCTACAACAAGGCTTTAAAATGCGTTGACGAGGAAGGCAATTTAAGGATAGTTCAAGGTATTCCAAGGCCTATACATGTCAGATATATTTCAACATTACAAATGGAAATAAGTTTTAGAAAAGGGTGTTAGATATATGCAACACATATGGAAGAGCCATCCAAGGATAAGGTGCCAATTATTGAATATTATCTAGTCTTGTAGGAATATGAAGATGTGTTTGGGGAATTTCTAGGATTTCCACCAAATAGAGACATTTATTTCTGTATTGACTTGATGCTTGGAGCTTCCCCAATGTATAATACTCCGTACAAAATGAGCACACTAGTGTTAAAAGAGTTGCATATGCAATTAGAAAAGTTGTTGAAGAAGACATACATACACCCAAGTGTTTCACCTTGGGGTGCCCCAATGCTTTTTGTGAAGAAAAAGGATGGGAATATGAGGTTGTGTATTGAATTCAAACAATGGAACAAATTTTATATAATGAACAAGCATCGTTTGCCAACAATTGATGATCTTTTTGATCAATTGAAAGGAGCAAGTGTATTTTAAAAGATTGGCCTGAGGTCAGGTTACCACTAGGTGAGAATCAAAGAAGAATATACCAGCAAGACAACCTTCCAGACAAGGCATGGCCATTATGAGTTTGTAGTAGTTCCATTTGGATTAAAAAATGCTCCAACTACTTTATGTGTCTGATGAATGGAGTGTTCAGAGATTACTTGGACAAATTTGTTATTGTCTTCTTGGATGATATTCTTATCTACTCCAAGGAAAAGGAGGAGCATGAACATCATTTGAGGTTGGTATTATAGGTTTTGAGAGAGAACCAATTGTATGCAAAGTTGAGAAAGTGCACTTTCTATCAGAGGTAAATCCACTATCCGGGTCACATTGTTTCAGAGGACAGTAAAGCCGTGGATCCAAAGAAGATTAAGATAATCATAGGATGACCTAGACCAAAGAACATTTTAGAGGTGAGATAAATTATGGGTCTAGTTGGTTACTATATGAGGTTTATTGAAGGTTTCTCCAAGATTTCACATCCAATTACTTAGTTACAAAAGAAAGGAGTAAAATTTGAATGGATTGCAAAGTGCAAAGAGAATTTTCAGCACTTGAAGGAATTGTTAACCAATGCACAAATTTTAAAGATTGCAGATCCAAATAATGTTCCCAAGGAAATCATGTCTGACAAATATCCCAAGTTCACATCAAATATTTGGAAAGGGTTATTTAAAGGATTTGGGACAAATCTAAATTTCAGCATGGCATATCATTTGGAGTCAGATGAACATATAGAGATGGTCAACCCAATAATTGAATATCTTCTTATAATGTATGTAATGGAAAAGCATTCCCAATAGAAAGACTATCTTTATTTGGTTGCTTTTTCTTACAACAATGGGTATCAGACATCATTGAAGATGATCCTATTTGAAGCCTTGTATGGAAGAAAATGCAACAAGCTAGTGAGTTGGTATAACCCAACATATAGAGCCATTATTGGGATAGAGCTTCTCAAGGTAATGGAAGAGATGATGGTAAGGATAAAGTAGAAATTAAATACTACACTTGACAGGCGTAAAATTTATGCAGATAAAGGCATGACGCACAAAGAATTCATAGTAGGTGATCATTTGTTTCTAAAAGTAAAGGCTAAAAGGAGCTAATTGAAATTGGGAAGTTTCCCAAAGTCGGTAGTGAGATATTGTGGGTCGTTCAAGATTATAGAGAGGATTGATCTAGTTTCATACATGCATATTCATAACATATTTCACGTGTATTTGCTAAAAAAGTATGTGCCTAATCCTAAACACGTAATTGATTGGACTATGATCCAGGTGGATCTTGAAGGGGATTTCCGGGTGGAGTCAAAGCACATACTGGACCATAAAGTCAAGGTGCTTAGGAATCGAGCCATCATCTTGGTAAAGGTCCAGTGGAACTACTACGATCTTGAAGACACCACGTGGGAGCATGAGGAGGCCATGCATGAAAAATTCCCACAATGTTTTGTATATCTCGAGGAAATATGAATGTACATTTGTATATAAATGCGCAGAGACTCCATTTTTGGTAGTTAGAGTTCCTGGAGACACAAATATGAGGCTCCCTATCCGACCTATGCTGGAGCCTTGGAAGGGAAATGGGACAACTTGAGGGACTATGGTGCAGAGAAGGCAATACACTTCCTTGGATTGTGCAGGTTGAAGGAAATGAGAGTTGTTGGTTGGAATTGCTGTAGGAGTCATTAAATTGTGAAATTATTGAGTATTGTGTTGTAAAAGTATGTATGTATACATGTACACCTATATGATGATGTGCATTAAGTACAATGCAAAAACAAGAAAGAGGGGATTTAACACCTCAATTTTGATCCTTGAATTAGAAGTGTTTAATTATATATATATGATGAATGGCCAAGGGCCAAGTGATGTAATATGTAAACATTGTACTTTGAAAATAATAAAAATAAAATACACCACCCATTGAAGATGAATAAGGGTAGAGTCATGGGGGGACATGGTTCCAAAAGAGAGGGGGTTGAAAGGCATGGTTCACAGAAATTCCACATGCCTAGAATCCCATCCCATTTTCCTAAATAATTTAATTTTATTAGTGTATAATTATCCCCTTTGACTTATTAAAACCAATCTTTGAAAACACGTAAGAGGTTGGTGGGAAAGTCATCTTACCTAGTTAATAGAGCATGGGATGGGTACACTAACGATGGGAATTATATCATTGAATGCATATAATAAGTGGGTGAAAGAGTCATATCACCTAGTTATTGAAGATTGGGTTGGGTACAATCTTTTTGGGAAATGTGGGAGTTAAGCATGCATGGAAAAAAAAAGAAAATCATAATTTGAGTAGAGGAAGAGAGTTGATTTTTGGGGACAACAAGAAGATAGTACAAATAGAGTTTTGGTGTTGGGAAGGTAAACAATCATAGATTGTGTGAAAAAAACTAGCTTGAGATGAGATTTACATTGAGAACTAGGATGTTATGTATGTGATGAGATTTCTGTTGAGAAATTACCCAAGAGTATGTGAAAATGATGCTATGAGCACTCTTGTTACATTTGTATTAAATGGATCCCTCAATTGAGATATTTCTATCCGGTCTATGCTAGAACCTTCGAGGGGATGATGATTTTTTGAGGGACTATGGTGTAGAGAAGGAAATACTATCCCTTGGGTTGTGTGGTTTGATGAGGAAGAGAGATTGATGGTTGGAATTTCTCTAGGAGTCACATCACTATGAATTTACTGGGTATTGGGATGTTAGAGTGGACATTAGCTAGACATAGGAGTTGTTCTTCTTGTGGAATCATATCCCCATCTTGGGGGTGACCTGCTGCTGAGAGAACTAGAGCAATAGATCCTATGGTTGGGTGAAACGTTTCTCGTCTACAACTAATTGTGTAAATATTTATAATGATAAGTGTTTCAGTCATCGCGTTTATTTACAATTATAATGTTGTGATTAGTTGCTTCATTTTACTTTGTATTTTATATGTTTAAATGATGCTATGTTTGATATATAATTTGCATTCAGGATTTTAAAATTTAATGATAGTTGAATGAGTCATTTTTGTCATGTTGTGCATATGCATTCATGTTAAAATGATATCATAATTATGTTATGTCGGTTGGATTCAATAATGTGACTCAACATGGGAGTTGGGTACATTACAATCATCGTATTTTTTGCAAGATTACAACATAAGTGAATGTCATGATCTTGCTTACAAACAATACAAGGATATCTAGGTATACACCCTTGTTTGGGTTGTGCTTGACCATGGTTGGGATTTTCATTGCTCTAGACATTATTGACATTTCCCTCTTTCCCTTGAAATTTTTATGTTTCTTAGACTTCCTCTTAAATGGTTCTTTTTTGGCTTGTTATTTTTTCCAGATTGAGAAAGATGAGATAGGACCATGTTAACATGTAGTGAAGGCAAGGGATGAGGATTTGTTTGATCTTAAATATAAGGCACTCAAATTGGAATTCCTATGGTTAAGTTAGGGAAGTTTATGGTAGCAATGATAGGTGTACCAACATTTCTGGGTGGTGGAAGGTTGGAATTCCCTAAAGCAATAACTATGGTACATTATGAGAAGCTACTATAAAGGTTCCTACCAAAGGGAAGAGCTCACCAAGTGGTGGTGATAAATTTCAAGAGACAAGATAACTTCTAGGAGAATATGAAAGATTAATGTCACATAGCTTAATTCAGAGTAATGGTTGATGGGATAATTAATCATTTGATCTTGTGATTTTTTAGTGTCTCAAGGTTAATTTTATGCAACAAAAATCAAGTAACCCCAGCTTCACACAATCAAGTATTAAGAATACATACCAATAAAAAAAAGACAAATCCTAATCTAATCTTGGTGTTCGAAACCAAAATAAGAAGAATTTATGTTTCTTTTATTAAGGCTAATTTAAGGTATGTCACTTAACGAAAATCGTTGGTCCCATATTATTGAAAGTTTTTACTTAATAATGTGTGCAATGTGTGTTCTTTATGTGTGATATTGAAATAAATAAATGCACTTGAAAGTATATGTTGAAAAGGAGAAGTTCTTCAAATATATCAACAATTTATTCACTTTTCTCTTAATGTGTAATTTGTAAAATTTCATAAATAGGAAAGCAATAAACAACACATGAAGATATACTTCATAAAACATAAAATTCACTTAATAATTCTTTATGTTTCACGTAAAAATGACAAATAGAGCTAAAACCAAGATATAGAGGCACTATAGTGTTAGACTAGACAATAATGCTATTGAGAAACCAAAGAGAAAATATGTGGGTTAAAGTCCTAATGGCAGGCATTTTTGACCTTGATCAAAAACACATGTTAGCCCCGATGAGAAGCCCCCAATTAGACCTCACACCGTTTGGGATAAGGAACCCATCCAAACTCTAGCTCGTCAACCATTACTGGTTTGGGGGTTTATCGATTGCGGCCCGATCCACCGATGATGGTTTCTAAGATAAATAATAAAATTCAACTGATATAATATGAAAATACACACGTCTGGATGAAACTAGCAGTAACCAGAAAGCAAACACAGAACCCCATATGCTCCTCTCAATGAACCAATAAGTAGTTCACTCAGAACAAAGACAAGAATATTGGTAAATGAATGCAAACCCATAATAGTCCAACATTAAAACAATAATATACTATCATATACTCAAATATTCATTCAAATATTTCTTAAAGAACATAAATAAAAATGTAGCATCCACACATAAGAATAGTATACATGTGAGATACATTTTTACAAAACTCTTTTGGTGAACAAAAAGTAGTACAATAGTCCACAATAGGTGCAACACAAGAATTAGAGTTCTACAGAAAATAGCTTTGCCAAAAATGTTTCTCTTCATGAAAGTTCCAGTAGTAGTACATGAAAGCTCCAAGAGCCAAAAGCCCCTTCTCTTGAATAAAATCACTCTATTTATTAAAATTCACTGTGACTCTTGGCCTTCCGCCTCCCTAACTCTTGACCTTCTGTTTACAAACCTTTTCCTTTATTATCTATGGAATGATGAGGAAATACTAACTATATATATGTTCTTAATTTACTATTTTCTATATCATGTACATTCACATTTCAAATTTGTCTTTTAGTTCTTGTAGGCCATCATGGATTTTGGTCCTAGTTCGCCTTATACAATGTATGGATTTTCTTCCTTGCTTGGGACTTGCCTATTATGATATTTCATGTTATATTTTAAATATGTACTTCATCCTTTTCCATTTGAACTTGGTTCTCATTATCTAATTGTTGCTCACGTGCTGGCACCTCATCCTTTTATACATATAACATTTATAGAACCATTGCTGTGTACTAGTGGGGTCCTCCTTGTTCCGATGTCTAGTGTCCATGTTTCTTCTTTCCACTCCTTCATACACCATGAATTTAGAATCTTGTGTATAATCCTCTTTTAGTATCAATACATGGATGCCATTTACCACAAGATACATGAGTTACCAATATACAAAACTTCAAAACATACTTTAAAAAGGTGCATTTAAACATAGAGAATTCAATTGGTAGTTGAATAAGGAGTTCATATCAACTTCCCTGAGTTTGATCTTTGGTCCCTTTGATGATGATTTTATGGACACCTTCATCGAAATACTATGTTTTCAAGTTTGTAGGTTGTTAACAATGCATAAGTATTAAAATTCGAAAATATGGAATGAATGGTGAGGAATCTCCTGAAACCTATACCAGAGAAGTTGTAGAGCTTGGTGAGACCTTTTTGATAGTATAAGGAGTGTGTAAAATGGTTTTTGGGGGTCAAAATTTATAGAAAAAACAAAAACTAGGAGCTAGGTTTTTCCCTATGCATTGTGTTGTGCCTCCGCCAATGTTCAGGGTAATACGCCCTGTGTTTTTTTAGCATGCTCACTATCACTTTCATCCTCCACTCTTCATACATATCATTTAATGTACCCCAAACATTGTTTTATATGTCTGTATCTCCTGGTATTGGGGATTCAAAATATTTTTTCGGGCCGATAAGGATGTTAGAAGGGGGTCAATAAAGATTTTAAATATGGGCGATAATTTTTTATTTTATTTTTTCTGGAGGACATAGAAAAATTGGAGGAAAAAAGAACAATTTTGGGTGCTGACGTATCGACGTTGAAAATGATTTTAGGTGCTGATGTATCAACGTGAAAATAATTTTTATGGCTTATATTTCGGCATGAAAATAAATCTTAGGGTTGATGTATCAACAAGAAAATAAATATTATGGATGATATGTGTGAAGAGAGGGTGCATTTGATGTTTTAGGGCTGGGGGGACAAGGTTTAAGATGGGGCCAATCAAGGTTTAAGAGTGCCCCCCTCTTGTCTTATTGTCCACTTCATCTTGAATTTGTCTCATATGACATTCACTTCATGTGCATCATACCTTTTCAAACTTTAACACATCATTTTATTCCTTTTACATTATTTTATCACCAAACTTCATGACATGTCAGGAGTTGGAAATATTGTTTTGGTCTGATGCACTCTGTGTTTCTCGATTTTATTTTATTTTATTTAGTTTTTAATACTCATGAATTCCAAAACCATAGACATCCAAAAACCTAACCCTAGAAGGTGAAACGCCAAAATTCATGTGGGCCCCTACGAGTAAGTTGGTGTAAGTTGGTACCTCAACTTCCCAAGGTCGTAAATTTTGCATACGACCTCCGTTTTAGGCGTGTGATAGCCCATTGGAAAGGCCTTTTAGAGAACTACACATTATGTCATCAAACTTTGACTCCATTTATATTTTGACTCTGGTGAGCCAAAAAAACAATGTTTAGGGCCCCAAAATGGCCCTGAAAGTACAACAAGATGTGATGACATGAAAACACACAAAATAAGCCAATTGGATTAGGTGAGAGGCCACTGGTATCCACCTGGAGGATGTGTGGGGCTTCAGATAGCCCCAAAAGTGTAGAACCCTCAATTACAAAGAAGTACAGAAGAATGTGCTGAACAAAAACAGACAAGAGGAGCCAGTTGGAATAGGTGGGTGGCCACCAATATCCACCTGTATCAATCCTCCCCCCTTAGGAAGAAATGGTCTCCATTGCATTGAGTTCCCCCATCAGGTGAGGAAACTTCTATTGGATTTGGCCCTAGGTGAGACACTTTCCTTGGTGTAGGAGTTGTTCTTCCTTGACAACCCGATAAATATGGATCCTCTGTTGGCGAGTTCCCTTTACCTGTGTTTCCACTATCTGATCAATGGATGTTTGTTCCATGTAGTCAAGGTTGATCTATGTTGGTGATAGTTGTTATGCGATCTCTAAGGTGTCCAATTATGGTGGAAAATATGGCCGAAGGATTTCCACATTGAACACTAGATGTAGGTCAAGGAAGGGTGGAGTGTTGATATCAAAAGCATTTCTACTCATAGCCTTGGTGATAGTGTAAGGCCCATAGTGAAGTGGGAAAAAATTCTGATGGGGCCCCATGAGACGCTCCTTCTGCAAATGTAAGCAGGATTTGTCACCAACTTAAAACTTGTGTGGTACCCTGTGTTGATCATGGCGTTGCTTGTACTTAGCATTGGATTTATGCAAAATCTCCTAGACCTGCTGGCAGATGTGCTGAATCCACTCAATGAATTTGGTGGCTTTGTTGATCATATAATGATCATGGGAAGAGTTTGTCTGTGCAGTGAAAAGAGGAAGTGCAACATAAATGGGTCCCAAGGGTTGGAATCCCAGACCCACCTGAAATGGGCTATATTCAGTTTAGCTATGGATAGTCATGTTGTAATTGTGTTGAACATAGGGGAGAGTCTCATCCCATGTACGTGGATGCTTAGAATTTTACATGTACAGAATGTGAAAAATAATTTGATTAATGACCTTTTTTTGGCCATCGGTTTGGGGGTGGAAAGAAGTGGATTGTGAGATTGGTATCCAACAAAGACCAGAGACTCGACCAAAATTTGTTGAGGAACCTACTGTCCCGGTCGAAGATGATGGTCGGTGGTATCCCAAAGTGGACCCACACTCATTCGAAGAAGAGCTTGGCAGTATCTGCCACTGTGATATTATTCTTGCAGGTTGTGAGGATGTCCATCTTCGAAAACCGATCAATGACCACAAATACACAGTCATTTCCTTGCTTGGTGGATGGTAGGTTAGACATGTAATCCATTGAGATGAATTCCTAAGGCTTATAGGGAATAGGAAGAGGGGTGTATAAGCCTTACTTCGTGATGGTTGGCTTGGAAATGGTACAGGCAGTGAAAGATCTGATATACTTGCTGACGTCATGTTGAAGTTTTGGCCAATAATTTTTTTTTCTGAAGAACGACCACAATTTTCTCCACTCCAAAGTGTCCTACCACCCAACTGTAGTGGGCTTCCCAAATAAGCTTTGCACGCTTGCTTGTAGGAACACAGAGATGGCCCATGTGGCATAAGAGTTCATCCTAAATGTGAAAGTCGGTGACAGTTGCACCTATACCTAAGAGATGATAGGTGGTGGCGAAGTTTGGATCTTGTTGATAAATTTGGGGCCACTCATATGCTTCATGTCCATAGGAATTTAACATAGTGGTGGGTGCAGCCACAGGAGGCTGACTGAGGCAATCAATGACACGATTGGAGATACATGTATTATAATCGATATTGAGATGGAACTGTTGTAGGTAGGTGGACCACTTCTGATGGTGGTCGTTATGAAATTTCCCTTGTGTCTGTATGAACTGCAGAGGCTTGTGATCAGTGTGTATGATCATATATTTTCCCATAATGTAATGTTTCCATTGACGACAGGCTTGTACAATGGAATACATTTCCTTGTCATAGGTTGGGTATTTCCGGACAGTATCGGAGAGTGTCTCACTATGGTATGCCACTGGATGCCTATGTTGAGTGAGAATTGCGCCCACAACATAATCATATGCATCAATATCAATCTCGAATGGTTGTTGCAGATCGGGCAAGGAGAGTATTGGAGATGAGCACAAGCAATATTTTAGATCATCAAATTCTCTTTGTTGCTCCTTTCCCCGCAGTAGCTTGTCCCTACCACCGCCCTTGGTCACTTGGCTGATGGCCCATGCAATATGGGATAATCCCAACATGAACCATCGATAGAAGTTGGCTAGTCCCAAGAAGCTCTGAAGATCAGTCAGTGTGGTCGGGGCTAGCCAGTCACAGATGAATTGGATATTAGTTGGATCAACATGTACCTCATTCTCATCAACAATGTAGCCCAGGTATTGGACCATGTTCATGCCAAAAGATAATTTTTCCAAGTTAACATATAGCTTGTGCTGTCGCAGAGTGCTCAAAACCTGTTGAATATGTCGCACTATGCTCCTCCCACGTTTTGTTGAATATGAGGATTTCATCCAAATATACCACCACAAAGGAGTTGGTGAAGGGTGTCAATACATCATCCATCAACCTCATGAAATTGGCTGGTGCATTTATTAAGCCAAAGGGCATGACTAGCCATTCGAAGAGACCTTATTTAGATTTAAAGGCTATCTTCCATACATTAGTTGGTTCGATGGGAACCTAGTGGTAGCCAGACTTTAGTTCAATATTGTTGAATAAATTTTCCCCCTTGAGTTGTTCAAGAAGGTCATCAATCCTGGGAATGGGGTACCGGTTCCTGACTGTGATTTTGTTTAAGGCTCTGTAATCAATGCAGAGTCACCATGTCCCGTCCTTCTTCTGCACCACTACAATCGGGCTTCCACAAGGGGAGGAGTTGGGTACGATGTGCCCCTTTTGAAGCATATCTTGGATCTGTCACATCAGCGGGTGACGATAGACTGGTCCATTAGGTAGAGGTGCATAAGGGATCATATCAATTGGATTCTTCACTTGGCAGTGTGTCGGAACCCCTGTAGGTGAGGAGAAAATGTCTCTATATTCTTCAACTATCCCATCCACTTTCTTCTGCTTCAAAGAGTGGCTCTGTTTAGAGGCCATGGATGTGGAAGATACCTTCTTCTTACTATGATCACGAATCACAAAGAAAACAAACTTCCTGGTCTGTGAGATGACCTTATTGCATTGCTTAGCAAAGATTAAAGAAGTAGCAGTAGGCGGCGCTACCTCTAGTATTTTGTACAATTGTCTACCCAAAGTAATAATTAAATTGTGGGGTCTAGACTCACACAACATGACGCTTCCACAAATATAGTTGTCCTAAAATAACTTCACAAACTTCAAGGGGAGAAATATCACACAATACCTCATCTTTGAAAGGCTTGATGTCATAGAGCAGACGACATTGTTGGTTGACACAACGATCTATTCCTTGGCGAAGCCAACCGATGGTGTAGGGTTGTGGGTGTGGTGTCATTGGAGGGTATAGTCGGTTGAAGACCTCTACTGAAATTAGGTTCTTCTAACTCCCACTATTGAAAATGAAATGAAGTGGAGCTCCCTTTACCCACATCTACGAGTGAAAGAGGTATTCTCCTTCCTAAGGTTCTTCTGGTTTGCTTGGTCTGAATTTGGTGATAACGAAAGTGGCACTGGGCTCATGATCGATAATCCGCTTCCCTCCTTCAAGATTTGATTCAGAATCAGAATCGGCCTCTGACTCAGAAGCCTTCAGTTCAACCATGAGTGACTGGTTTGAGCGACATTCTTTGGTGTCGTGCCAATGGATTTTATGGTACTCACACCATTTTCTCGTGTCCTTCTTCATCTTTTCATTTCTCTTCTTGTATTGTGGCTTGGACTGGTTTTCCTGAGGGTGGCCATCTCGACTTGGTCCCTTGTTGTGTGGGTTAGGGCCACCTTTTCCCTACTTTGGTTGTGAGGGATTTACAAATACAAACTCTCGCCTTTTCTGCTTAAATTTATGCT
>ML802050.1:60534-76967 GCA_009831015.1 Picea engelmannii
ACTGAATACAATAAACACAGAGATATGAATAATAACACAGATATCCAGTGAACAATATCTTCTATTGAATAATGAAATAGGCTAAAACTCTGAAACTGTAGAACTGAAACATTTGCTCGAATGGTGGTAGCTATCTCTTAGAAGAGATGTGGCTGCTATGTGCATTCGTCTGAGAAGAATCATTACAATGAGGCTCCAAAGACCTTTTTGATATTACTCATAAATGACAAAACCCTAGGCATCAAAAAACCTAACCCTAGAAGGTTAAACACCAAAAGCCATGTGTGCCCCTATGGGTAAGTTGGTGTAAGTTGGTACCTCAACTTCCTAGGGTTGTAACTTTTGCATACAACCTATGTTTTAGGCACGTGATAGCTCGTTGGAAAGGTATTTAAGACAACTACACATTTCACCGTCAAAATCTAACCCTGTATACAGTTTTACTATGGTGAGCCAAAAAAAAAAATGCCTAGGGCCCCAAAACGACCTCGGAAGTACAACAAGATGTATTGACATGAAAACATACAAAATAGGCTAGTTGGATTAGGCGAGAGGCCACCAATATCCACCTAGAGGATGTGTGGGGCTTCAGACAGCCCCAGAAGTGTATAACCCACAATTACAAATAAGTACAGAAGAACGTGTTGAACAAAAATGGACAAGAAGAGCTAGTTGGAATAGGTGGGTGGCCACCAATATCCACCTAGATCAATTGTATTGTCGACAGGGCTCAAAGATGATCTGTAGATCTTCTATGTGTTGGGAGCGCTATTTAGAGAGAGCGGTGAGGTCATCCAAGTATGCAAGAATAATGTAAGCCAGATCATGGAATGCATATGTCATGGCACATTGGAAGGTGGATCCTGCATTTTTTAGTTTGAAGGGCATCACTTGATATGAAAATGTGCCCTAGGGGGTTGTAAATGTAGGTTTGTACTGATCCATATGACGAATTTGAATCTGGTTATAGCCGAAAAACCCATCCATGAGTGAGAGGACTTCGTGGCTGGCACATGAATCGATAACTTGGTTAATGAATGGGGTAGGGAAGTTGTCTTTGGGACAAGCTTGATTGAGATCTCAAAATTCGGTGCACACCCTAATAGTGCCCTATTTTTTGTTGACATTGACAAGGTTGGAAACCCATGATGTGTATGCTATCGGGTAGATGAAGCCAATGACACACAACTTATCGATTTTGACTTTTATATCCATAGATTTAGAAGGGTGAAATGGTCGTTTATTTTTTCAGATGGGGGAAATATAGGGAAATGTGTTAATACAGTGTTCCACACTGGTTGGGTCTAATTTGGGAATCTCTGTGTAGGATCATGCGAAAATGTCCTTGAATTCATGGAAGAGGAACTTATATGCTATGATTTCCTCCACGAAATTAGCTTTGGTGGAGATTTCTATTTTGATTGTGGGGGAGATATTTTCCATATTTCCTTCTTCAAAAGCATCAGGTGTGGGTATTGGATTTTTGAACCAGTCCACATGGCCAGGGGGAATGAAATACTTATCTTCAATGGCATAGACTGGGGTATATGAGTGTGTTTGAAATACGTTGTGAGCTAGGAAAAGGGTCAGTGGTGAAAGGCATCCCATGGGTAGTCTAGTGCACATAGAACTTCCAGAATGTCTTCATCGGATTGAAAAATGAAGGATTATAAGGAGTCTGCAGTGGGTTGGACCGAGGAGGTGAGATTCATGGGAATAATGGAAGAATCGTCTATGGAAGGTGGGCGGTATGATGATTGGCTATCATTATAAAAATCATAGGTGGACGGACCTATGGGGGGAGTGAGATACTTCACTAGACATCATGAACCAAATATCCATAGACAAATTAGATGTATGATAATTTGGGGGAGGGGGAATATCGTAAAGGGGTGTTACAGGGGAATTTGGGGGGTTTGATGGGAAGTCTATGCATATTGGTGGGATGGATATGGCCAGTGGGGTCAAAGGAAGGAGGTTGGGCCTTGGAGGGGACATGTTATGATTTTTAGGGGGGGGATTGCTCACAGCTTGGTCCATCGAGATTTGTACTTATGGTGTAATGGGTGGGATGGAAGCCCTCTGGTGCGCTCATCCCTGAATAATGAGTGGGAATATATATGTGTAATGATACATCTGGTAACATAATGCACAAGGGTGACACAAATGCTCATTTATTGACATGGAGACAATAAATTTTGTGTGTGTTAGTAGTAGTGTGGGTATCTTGAGAGGACTCTGGCAGTGATGTTTGTCTTGCTGCTCTTAGAGTTTCCTGATAGGTAGAGATGGCAGGGAAACAATGTGTGTAATGACTGTATTCCCCGCATAGGGCACATGTGTGGTTGGTATGAAAGCCTTTCATCTTTGTGGAAGAGTATTATGTTGGCTGGGTCATTGGCATTGCGGGGGTAGGGAGTATAGGTGTGGTTTTGGGAAGTTGAATGAGATTGGGTAACTCAGTCAATGCAAGGAAAAGGTGGGTGGGGTGTCCAATGGTAGTGCAAAGTGAACATGGGGGTTGGATGCGTGGTGGGGAAGCAGTGTGGGGTATTTCTTTCTCCTAAAACCACGTTGGTTGGTGGAGTTTCCCCCTTTGTGAGTATTTTGGTTTCATGTAGTGGTAGTATTACCCCCAAATGTGTGACCGGTTGGGTGAGTGGGTGGTTGAGACACTAGTTCCAGACCTCAAGCTGTGGGTTGAGGTGGGAGATATAATCTTAGTAACGTAGTTGGTGGTTCGAGATACCATACAAGGATGGCTATCATAATATTTGGTAAGGCGAGGGTAGCAACAACCTGTTATGTTGTTACTTTGGGTAATGGCATGTGGAACTGTTTTCCAAATAGGGAGTTGGTCAGTCATGGGAAGGTTGTTGGATAATTCTTCCTGGGACAAACATAAGGAGGGTTCCTCGGGAAGATATTTTGGTGTAGAAGTAGGGATGGGGTTGGATGATTCCTCTAGGGGATGGTCATCGAGAATGTCTCTTCCATCAGAGGCAACGACGCAGACTTTATCTTTGCTTGGGGTGGAAGGGGTGTATCCTTGATATGAACCGATTAAGGATGGGTCATGATAGAGCCATGGTCTAACGTCTACCATGGGTAAAAGGTAATATCTTGAACGGATAAGTAGAAGGATGTTATTGATATGCCTTGATTGATTAGGTTCATAATGGGTCTGTTGGTCAATAGTGACGATCTTACCATTGTGAGGGAAGAGAATGGTGTGAAATACAAAAGATGATACTATTTGCATGGCATACATGTAGCTTCATCCAAAAAGGATATTGTAGTTTAGTTGTGCTTATATAACTTCAATATCAATGAGGATTGTTTTTCCCCCCAATTCTACAAGCACATTTTGGTAAAGGGATTCTAGTTGGGAAGGTCAACCATCGTAAGTTCTAAGGACGATCGTCGAGGGAACTAAATTGGGGGATCTCAATTGTTGACATACGTGTTTGGACATGATGAAAGTGGATTCCCCCTCATCAATGATGCAATGATGGAAAATGATGTTTCTGATCCTGACAAGAATTTGGAAGGAAACTAGTGATGGAAGACGTGGGTCTGATTTGTCTAAGTCAAAAGTGATTAGATGGGTGTCTGTAGGGTATAATGCTCCCAATTGTGAAATAAAAGCCATTATTTGGGAAAGACACATCTAGATAAACTCAAGTATTGACATGATAGTGGGTAATTGTGCAAGGTCGTCAACAAGGTTGTAGTTGTGGGAAGCCTGGGCATGTGGGTTATGCACATTCCTATGTAGTGGTGTGCAAGGAATTCAGATGGTGGCTTCAATTTTGGGAGGAAGAATTATTAGAGGTTGTCTGGATGGTAATTGGGGGTGGATTCATATGGTATGTCGTATTGGCGATTGCAAGTTTGTAAGAGGATTTTTTTTTCTGTGGTGACGAGGATGTTGTGATCTATTGAATTATTGGTTTGTGGTTGGTCGGGTTGAGGGAACTATCATGTCTATTGTGGGCAGGGGGAAATGTCTAGTTGTGTGTTGATAACACCTTAGTAAGGGATGGGATTTTGCAAGACCTTTGGTGGTGATGGTGGAATGTAGTTTGGAGGTACATGTTGTGGCCCTTAGTGTACATGAGGGCGTGGTGGATTGATAGATTCCTTCATTCATTCGTAATCATCTATCTGGGCGAAATGATGGGTGTAATGGTCATATTCACCACATAATGCACATAGTAAATTGGTTTGAATGTTATTATTCCTTCCTTGGCATGGTTTTCCATTTTTATTTCCCCCTTGGGGGTTTTGGTTGCCCTTAGCCAGGGGATTCGACTGTTGGGGGTTTCCCCCTTGTCCTTGGTGCCTACTCTTCCCCTTTATACGATTTTTTTTGGGTTGTTGAGAAAGATTAGTTGTATTCAATTATTCAAAATCTTGAAATTGTTGAATAGGAGAGGGTAGGACAAAATTTATCGTTGCCTAATGTTGGCCATGTGTTGGGGCAGTAGGTTGAGGAGGACCAGGGAAAGGATAGTAAGGGTTACCTTGGGGAGGTTCATACTGGTTGTATGAAGTGGAAGTGCCTCCCATAGGGTTAGGAGTATATGTTGTGGGTGGAAAAGGGCCTGGCTATTCGGGTACTAGGCTAGGGGGTGCAGGTACTGGTGGTCCCATGATTGGAGAGGGGGGTGCCATCAATGGTGGTTGATGGGGTGGGGGAGGGTAGTATGGGTTTCCCCCATATGGTGGTTGGTATGGATGGGCCCCAAACATGGGTATTTGTTGAGTGTGTGGATTTGTATGGTCCATGGATCCAATCAACCCATCGAAAGTGTGTGATATTCATGGTTTTTCTTGACCAAAGGGTAGAGGGTGAGGAGCATTTGGTAACACTGTATAAAGATACCCTGATTGATGATAGAATAAATTGAACTATTTGGCCTTAGTGATGGCCTCGTCTTTAGTTTGAGTAAAATTAGTAGCAACATATTTGGTGAGGAGAGGGACTACTGATTTGAGGAACCAATCTAGTCGTTGTTGTGGGGTGGTATATTCTTTGTAATTAATTATTCTTATTCACCATTCATGGATGTGATTGGTGATATGGATGGTTGAGGTTTGTTTGAATTCAAATAGGATTTCCAAGCCGATGTCATGGTGCATTGGGAGTTGGAAGAAGGATAAGAAGGCAATGACTCAAAGGTTTAGTGGGACCCATCTTTCTCTTCCACTTGCCACTTAGCAGAAGGACCAGTGAGCGTTCGTTGGAAAAATCATAAGCGAACAAAATCTTCCATAATGTTATTGGAAGAACACCACAAGTGGAAAGACACAATGTGATTAGAGGGGTATTCTTCGGGTTTGCCTTTGAATTTGGGAATATCATAAGGTGGCTTAGTGGGAATATTTGGCCTAGTGGGGTCATGTAATATGGGATTGTTCCTTAGTTTTTTCAAATGTGGGATATTGAGAGATTCCAAGTATCACATGGATGGGGGAGTACCAGTCATGGTATGTTGTGGTTGATAAAATAATCCTTGTGAGGATTGTTTGGAGCTTGTACCTTGCGATGAAGGTTGAGGTCCTCCTCCTTGTGGTGGATGACTAGTAGGTGAAGTTCTCTAGATAATGGTGTCAATCAAGGTATATATAATTAATGCATATCCTAGAATTGTAGCACTAATCGATGTATGTGATGGTTGTGCTGATGTATCAACCAAGTGAGGGATACCTCCCAAAATTGGGGGGAGGTTTTCAAGTGTCTAGAATGGTGGGGATGTTGTGGTTCCCTTATGATTCTAGACTATGTGTGGATGTGTGATGATGGTGATGAGAAGAAATTTTAGAATAAGTGTTTTACAAATTACCGAAACAGTGTAGTCATAAATTGCATCTAATCAAATTGTGACAAACATACATATAACAACAATGTAATTGGTAGTTTGGTTTTTTTTCTAACTCTGTAAGGGGGAATATAAAAAAAAGAATGCATGTGTCCTATATAGCATAACATATTTCCTCTCAAATAGCACTGGGTCTCCAAAAAATCATTCAACAATGGGGTCAGAACCCACTTGAGGAGATACTAGTGAAGGGATGAACAATCAATTATAATGAGGGGTAAAGGGGGCATATCCCGGAAGTACTGGAGATATTTCCCAACATCCATTCAAAATATGATTGAGGTGCGATTTCAGCCCAAAAACACCACTTTGTGTAGATAAGACCTAGAATTTGGCCACTAAGTCACCTCAATCAAGCATGGCATTTAGATTTTCAGCCTCAGAAATTGGTCACAAGATGGATGCTTTCCAAGGGTTGGGTGACCCAAGGAGGCACACACAGAACAAATGGTCCTCGACCTTCAACCCTTCATGAGTGTATCCCTTCCTTATGGTGTAGGAATGCTTTATTGGGAGGATTTTGGTATCCTATTTTGAAACTTTCTAAGTTTCAATGAAAAAATGACGATGGGGAGTTATTTGGATAACTATCGCCAAAATCATAACTTAAACTATCAAATTCTTTTTTGTTCCTCCTGTGGAGGTTAGAAATGGTTTGATTGTGGTTGCTTTAGGATTTGAGAGTGGGTTGTGAGGTTGGAGTCATGGGACAACCTCATTGATTAAAAATGGTGTGCAACAAGATTTTTTCTAAACAAATGAATCCCTTCTAATCCTCCCAAATCACTTCTGAGCGTGAGAAGAGCATACTATGGTTTCAAGTATCTAAATAAAAATATTTTGAATATGTGATGTGTGAAAGAAGTGATGGTGAGTGATGAATTTTAATAAGTTAAGTGAGAAAATTTGTGTCATGTGGACATCACTTGGTCCTTTACAATTGTTTCTTACTTCTAACTTACTAGATTTCACAAACAATCCTTGCAAAAATTGACAAAGCCCTAGGTAAATAGCATGGTGGACATGTGAGTCCTTACTCTTGAGATATAATCTCCCTATAATGGTATTTTATATAAGAAATATTTGACACTATTCCTAGGTTGTAAATATGTGGGCATGTGTGGGCCCTTACAATGCTTTAAACTATCAAATTTTGAGTTATTATTAGGTTTCTTTTAAATTTACTAGATAACAATAGCATAGGTAGGATCATTGAAAGAAACACAATAACAAGATACACAACATTTATCCTGGGAAACCCTCATGGGGGAGAAAACCCAACAAAAACTTCATTAATATAGATATCCAATACAATGCCAAGACAATAAACCAAAACACTAGAGAATATCCAACATTGAGCAATGTGCCTTTCTCTTCCTTCTTCTCCCAACTGCAGCTACCAAAATTGTGCACTTGATAAGTGAATGAGTGAGTGAACAAATGAGGTGCTATCCTCCTTTATTATACTAGTTGGCATGCACATGAAAGGTGTCTCTTTACTGGGCAAGGCCGACTTGTCTTCTTAGTGGCTAAAACCACTTTAATTAGGCCTAGGGGATGACTTCTTAATTAGCATAATATAATTAGGGTTTTAAAAATTCACAAAAGGGGATTTGGTCAATTACAATGTGCGACATGATCAATCCACAAAATGGAATTGATCTATTTAATAATGACTCAATACTAAATAGAATACTCTTTGTAGTTACAATATTTCAACACTCCTGCTTAACAAGAAGGGTATTCTACATACATATCTCAATACAACATCGAGAGAGAGAGAGAGAGAGAGAGAGAGAGAGAGAGAGAGAGAGAGAATCAACATCAATAGCATCTGGAACACTGATTGGCACATCTATAAATCATCGAAAGTTTTTCTCATCATCATCGTTCACATCATGGAGTTGGAGTAGCATCATCATCCTCATCAACATGAGGCTAGAGTAACATCATCATCATATTTACTATGAGGCTAAAGTAACATAATTGTCTTCTATAGAATGATGCTAAAGTAATATCATCAACATCTTTATCATGAGACTTTAACCATCATCATCAACATCTTCAGCGAGAAGTTGAAGTGGCATCATCATCATCATCTTCAACAAGAAGCTAAAGTGGCATCATCATTATTTGCATCAACATCAACTAGTATAACACTAATACATCATCATCATCAATAATAGCATGAGGCTGATACAAAATCAACAACAACAACATCATCAACATCACAACACGAAGGCTAGAGAAACAACATCATCACATCACGAAGCCCAGAGTATCAATATCATCAAAATACGAAGGTTGGAACCACATCAACATCAACATTAAGATGGAAATATTCAGCATGAGGATGGAACCACATCAACATCAACACAAAGCTAGAAATCTTCAACACAAGGCTGGCATCTCAACAACATCAACACGAAGCTGGAAATATTCAGCACAAGGATGGCATCTCAAAAACATCAACATGAAGCTGGAAATATTCATCACAAGGCTAGCATATCAACAACATCAACACGAAGCTAGAAATCTTTAGCAAAAGGATGGCATCTCAACAAAATCAACACGAAACTGGAAATCTTCAACACAAGGCTGACATCTCAACACTACTCCCCCTTTAGAGGGAGGTCCTTTCAGACTATACCAAGATTGTCTCGAAAGTGCTCAAACTTTACATGAGACCGAGGCTTGGTCAACACATCTACAAACTTCTCATCAGTGCCAACATAATGGATTTTTATAGCTCCTCTCTAAACCATATCATGAATGTAGTGATATCGGATTTCTATGTGTTTTGACTTGTCAGGGAACACAAAGTTCTCTTTCAATTTTATGAAACTCTGGTTATCACATAGAATCATAGTTGCTTCCATATCCAGATCAAATAGACCTGTCAACAACTTCTGAATCCATATGGATTCATAACTAGAGGAACATGCAATAATGTATTATGCTTTTGTCATGCTGAGAGAAATACTTGATTTCTTCCTACTCTGCCATGAGATCACCTAAACTGAAACAACATCCTGAGGTTCTCTTTCTATCAGAGACACTTCTAGCCCAATTTGAATTGGTATATCCACTCAGTATGAATTCATGATCTCCATTATAACTGAGACCAAAATCCAATGTACCCTTAAGGTATCTCATCACATGTTTTGCAGCAACAATGTGAACACGTCTAGGTTATACCAAACATTGACTCAAGGTGTTCACATCAAACCATATATCTGGCCTAGTGTTCGTTAGATACATCAATGATCCAATGATCTGTCTGTACAATGTACCATCAACCAACTCTAATGAAGTATCAACCAGGAGATTCAACTTTGTTTCCATGGTTGTATTCATGGATTTACACTCCAACATGTCAAACCTCTTCAGTATTTCAACTGCATACTTCCCTTGGTTAAGGAAGATCTTCTCTTGGCTCTGGCAAACTTCGAGACCTAAGAAACAATGCTTTATGTCTTTCATCAAACTCTGTATCGATCTTCTTCTGCAATATGTGATGATATTTTCTTCATCTTGTCAAGAATACATCATCTACATATAGTAGAAAAATCATTGGCTCATCATTCATAACCTTGAGGTAAAGGTTAGAATCAAATTTATTCTTGGTAAAGCCCAAGCTCGTTAGGAAACTGTCAATTCTGCCATATCAAGATCCAGGAGCTTGCTTCAACCTGTACATAGCCTTTTTCAACCTACAAACCTAAGTCTTTCTATATTCAACTTCAAATCAATTTTTTACATCACTTTGTACCAATCTGGTACACTTGCTCACCTAAAACCCAATTTGCACAATCATGTGCTAGCTCTATTTGCTTTCTGCAAAGCACTATATGTCTCACTGCCTAAGAGTATTTCCTCTCCTCTTTTTGCAACTGTTCCTTCTAGAAATGGGATTTTGCACCTGCATTTTCTCTAAAGATAAGAATGAATGCTTCATTCTCATTGTGGCTACTGAAATATGAGAGTAACTCCTCTACTCCATCATGGCAACAACTTCGTCTGAAATTGAGAGTGGATCAATAACTGATACTAAAGGTATCTCTTATTGTTTCATGGAGGTAACTCTATATTTTATTATAGTTATGTCTCCATGACCCAACTAATTTACTACACCAACTGCCACTCAATTTTAAATATGGGGATTTCTCCCCCTGCATCTCATACTATATATGAATCATGGTTGTTCTAGTTGTCTTCATGAATACTGGAAATATTTATTTAATTACTGGAGTAAGTGTCTCGTCATCACCTTCTCCCTCTTGCTGGGAGAATCCTCTGGAAACACATCAAGCTTTGTACATCTACAACATGCTTGATCTGTTATATCAATCCTAGAATTCAATACTGACTTCTCTTCTAGTCTCATGGAAAAATTCATATCCTAGTCTTTCTTACTGGCTTCCTTATCTATCACTGAAACAAGGGAATCTTCTCAGGAGATTTCATATCTCCTAGAAGTTTCTAAAGCTACAATATAGTCTTCCCATGGCCTCTATCTCCCAGTCCTGGAAGTTGTCTCTTCATCTGATCCTTTCTGAGATCAAGCTTACTCTTAATTTCTTCTGAATCTACAAAGACTTCATCATCTCTTATGGGGTATACTTGGTGTTGAATACAAAGTCTAAATATGAAAGGTTGAGTCAGACTTCAAACAAGTTATGCCTCCTCTCAAGGTGGCTTCATTATCCTTTTACCAAGTCTTTTGTGAGTTTGTGTTTTAATGGTTGGTCATCCTTGGAGCCTTCTGCTCCTTACAGTCAATCTCCATATGAGATACTTTGGATCTCAAAAATATCTTCTTCTTCATCTTCTTTGGTACATGGATGTATATTGTCATGCACATGACTTGGGTAGTCTGCTTCATGTCTCATATAATATGTTGCCTTCTACAACCTTCAGTATAGCTATCGCAGGGTTATCACCCGTGACCTGAAACAAGGTCAACAAAACAACAAGCAAGAATAATACTCTGATAATAATAAAACAATAGCATGAATAATCATCATAGTAGCTCCTTTAGAGCTATCACTTGTGACCTTCCTGAAACAAAGATCAAAAGTAATAAATACAATACGAAATGAGATCAACACTCTTCTAGTGTTGTGATAAAACATTCCTCCATGGTAACCTGGAACCAACACAAGAAGTTTCTCCTAGAGGAGATGTTAGTTTTATCTGGTAAATGATTACATTAAGCATTTATCTCAATATTCTCACATGCTACCAAGCATAATACTTTTCAAACAATGCTACCTCAACTATAGTGTTTACTTGTAATGGGGTAGTTATCAACTTGTCATGTGAAACTTTGAATCTTATCAACTTAATTAATCAAACCTGGAACCTGGACTCTTGTCCTCAAGAATGAGTGTGTTTCTTTTCTTCCAAGTCTCCTTCACTCAAGATGACAAGTGATTTCTTCAACCTATCTTCTGTACTTAGACAATATGCTATCTTGACAAAAAGTTGGGTTAGAGAATAAACTCTACGATATCAACTTTAATCAATCGAATACCTTGACTTTAATTTTGACCAAGGGTTAGTATGATGGTCATAGCTTCAACATGCAACCTAGATCAAAATAATTTCATAAAAAATCGATGCATATCGAAATAGTCAAACATGGGTTGCATTATTCCTATGAATGTGTTGGATCTAAGATCCTTCTAGATCTATGGTAAGAGATCCCTTCTCCTACAAATACCCTTTAAAGATTAATAGTTTAAACATATGTGAATACCTACCTCTGATAGTATTTGTAGGTAGTGGCACCATCTGGTAGCAACGATAGTAATTACCAACTCTTAAAAACGTCAAGGGTGACTACAACTGATACTTCAACTGATTATGAAACTGCAACTGCAGCTATAACTTAGGGTTTTATGAGGAAACCCTAATTTTTCAAACTTCAAATTTTGAAATTTTGATCCAGGGACTAGATGCACTGGGCTGAGACAAGTTTGTTAGAGCTATTAGATTTTAAAATTTTCATTTTTTCCCCTCAAAACTTGACCTTCGGAAATCTAGGCTGGTACCTCTGGTACTAGTTCTGGTTTTCTGGTACCAGTCAAAACTAGGGTTTGAATTTCTGGAGGCTCTATCCACTAAAAAGGTGTGCTCAAGCTGCCAAAAGATTCACTAGGGTAGGGTGCACTTTTCTAGATGTTTTTAAGGCAAACATTCCTCTCCAACAAAAATCCCTAATTTTCATGTACGATAATAATGACATTTTTGCTTATCCAGTGAAAATTTCTCTCTTCATCTTAGCTCTGAAACCATGTTAAGTTTTGAGTTATTATTAGGTTTCTTTTCAGTTTACTAGATAACAATAGCATAGGTAGGATCACTAAAAGAAACACAATCACAAGATACACATCATTTATCCTGGGAAACCCTCATGGGGGAGAAAACCCCCAAAAAACTTCTTTAATATAGATAGCCAATACAATGTCAAGACAATAAACCAAAACACTAGAGAATATCCAACACTGAGCAATGTGCCTCTCTCTTCCTTATTCTCCCAACTGCAGCTACCAAACTTGCGCACTTGATGAGTGAATGAGTGAGTGAACAAATGAGGCACTAACATCCTTTATTTATACTAGTTGGTAGGAGTTGGAAAGGTGTCTCTTCACTGGGCAGGGCTGACTTGTTTTCATAGTGGTTAAAACCACTTTAATTAGGCATGGGGGGGAGAATTCTTAATTAGCATAATATAATTAGGGTTTGAACAATTCACAAAAGGGGATTTGGTCAATTACAATGCCCGACATGATCAATTCACAAAATGGGATTGGTCTATTTAATAATGACTCAATAATAAATAGAATACTCTTTGCAGTTACAATATTTCAACATAAACTTCCTAAGTAATTTACTCTAAGAATTTGAAACTATCCTAATA
The DNA here is from genome assembly GCA_009831015.1 of Picea engelmannii. Lineage (NCBI taxonomy): Eukaryota > Viridiplantae > Streptophyta > Pinopsida > Pinales > Pinaceae > Picea > Picea engelmannii. The sequence goes on from ML802050.1 coordinate 73,345, forward strand.
TTGTTTATATGTGGGCATGTGTGGGCCCTTACAATTCTTTGAGATTATGCTTCAACCACACGCTAAGAGGTATTGTCCTCTCCTAAAAATGGTTGGTTTTAAATGGAGATGGAGGTTTCTTCAAGCAATTTCTTTTTTCTGATTTCCAAGATCACACAAGGGTGTGAGGAAATATCATAATATTGTATAAATAGCCTTCTAGTCCCAAATTAATGTGATGTTTTGTAAAATGAAAGCTTCTAATGAAATTAAAATGCTAAACTTTAATCCATCCATGTGGCAACCAAGGAAATCAAAAGATACTATGGTTCTTTTTAATCCCCCTAGAAGTCTATGTGTGACTAAGTTATGTATGAAAGAATGAATCTGAAGCTGGTTTGTTATGGATTTTGCAAAGTGCATAAAATAAATCTAAGCTATTGGAAAAAACTTAACCTCGAAAGCCCTTATAATGTAGTGAAAAAGAGATTTTGTGCATCTTTATGCACAGATAGATGTGCAGAGTGCACAGACCGTGCAAAATGAAAAATAGGTAGATGTGTGGTTCTGTACATACAACAAGACTATTTTTCCCGAACTCGTGCGTACATAGAAAAATGGTGAGCCAAAATTTTTGAAATGAAATCCTCTAACAAAGGGTTGAATTGTAGTGTCTGAAGGGTAGGTCGAGCTGGTTTTGGACCCTACAAACACCAAAAAGTGAGAATAGAAGGTATAAGATTCCAACGGGGGAGGAATTTGATTCCCAATCCCCAGTATGGCCGCCAAATTGTTGTGTTCCTTTTGTCACTTGGGTGACAAAAAATATGACCCTTGATTGCTCAGTTGGACTAGCTAAACAAAACGAAACAATGGTTAGAAAGTTAGTGGATCTACAAGCAAAGAAACATATATAAAACCAAAAGAAAATGATTAACAAAGAAATATGAATTAAACAACTATAAAAAAGGGATGCATGACATTGAACACAAAGAATGGTTACCCAATAGACAATGGTATTTTGAAATTGAGAACACCAAGAAGAGAAATGTGGGATTTGTGAATCCCCTATTCCTCCTAAGGGAGGGCTCTTGAATCCCTCAAAGTAGAGCTTCTAATCTACTATTCTAACTTGAAAATGGTGAAGAAATGTATGGAAAAACTTCCCAAGTGGAAAGGTTTCCCTTTGATATACTTCCTCAAACTATTCTTGAGAGAACACATGGCTTATCTAAGAACATTTGAAAAACATAACACTACAATAAACTTATTACTCTTTTGCATACAATGATACTCTATTTATAGGAGGATATCTACATATTTCACAACTAGTTTCAAATGTGAATGGGGAGGACTTTGGAGGTACCTCCAATACTTTCAGTGATCCCAAGGAAAAATTTTAGCGAAATTTTGGGGTATGGACGAGATCCACTTCATCCCAGAAGTGGTTGAGGCCCAAACAAAATCATCAATGTGTTGTTTTTGCATCTCTGTGGGTTGTTCGATTTTCAATCGCACGGAGCACACACTGTGCAAGTTGTACGTTGTGTTAGCCTACTCAGATGCACACATGATGTCTTTGTTGCATGTGCGTGGAAATTCAGGATTTTTTTGCATAGTTTTTTTATTATCTAGCTAAATTGATTGTGATCCTCCTGTAATTATTGGTTGTATGATGTATTTGTGTTGATTATTTCTTCATCTATTGTTTGTATTTGTATGAGCAATTTTTTGGTGATAACACCCATTTTGAAAGGGATTTTCAAACATTGTATATTCGAAAACTACTTCAAGAATTAATATTGAGAAGCCCTTGGGGCCATTTTGTTAGAGAGAAGAAGCATGTGGATGGTAGCTTGTTGTAAACTATTTTCAACGAACTGTATATTGTTTACATGTGTTATAATAATGTCCTTTTTCTTATATTTCGTTCTTATGTAAATCAAAATCGTTGTTTCATATTTTCTTACTCTTTCTTATCTTTGTCTGGAGATGATGAGTTTCTTATGTATGTAATTTCATGATTTAGACTAATCTGGTTATGTGATAAATATGCATGTGTTGTCTAACCTTGTTTCTTCTTAACAACTGCTTGGAAGAAGTCATTTCTGGGGATTAGTTTCATTAATAGATGTTCATTTGGTTACCGTAGTTGCTCCTAGATATGATAGGGTAGATTAGATTTTATTTTTATACTTAGTTAGTTTGCATATGCATCTTGCATTTCATTCACAACCATACAATCACCCCTTAAACCTAGTAATGACAACTGAGCTAGAATCTGTATGGGTCTCCTAAACCAAATGGTGTGCAGTCTAATTGGGACAGTGTACCTGGGAGTACCCATTACTATTGAAGGGAAATTTTTGGCATAGGGGTAGTCCCAGGGTTCAACACTTCAACAATGCACCAACCAAACCCTAACTACTAGCCCTTTTGGCAACACCTGTGAAGAAGATGAAGTCTCACCCGAGGTAGAGGCAGGGGTGGTTGCAAGACTCAGGTGTCTACAACCTTAGCTGGGACACAGATATGTGATTCTAACACTCAACAAACACTTTAGCATAGATCATTCATCGGTATTTAATCCTCATGGCACTCCACAAATGGAGCAGAGCACCGCAACATTCACTTAGATCTAGGTTAAATTAGCACTTAGCAACAACAAAATAGGTCTAGCACTCAACACTTTCATATATGACAGATCTACATCCATACATCTAAGAAGCACAAAGTAAAGTAGATCTATCTAAGTATATCATAGCAAAGCACAACACATGGAAAGAGACAAACACATTAGGTCGAGGCATCGAGCACAACACACAAGTTTACCGTGGTTCACCCCCACCCTGGGGCTACATCCACAAAGTATTCTTCTTCTTTATTATCTTTGGTTAATCTAATTACAGCACAGAGCTCAAACTTGTACTCCGCATAGGACAGGAGATCTGCACGCACCTCGCCAAATCCTCCTTCCTTGAGTAGATCTAGCATAGAACCTTGTTACAATCCGTGCACTCAGCACTTACAACACTTGCACTCAGCTATGCAAGTCGGTCACACAGTATACACAAAGCCTTTACTAGCACTTAGCTTCTCTGCCTCTCTTACATTACCTAGCTACTTATTTATACTTTACAAAATAGGCCTAAACATGGGTAAACCCATGGGCTGACATCCCATACCCATTACATTATCCCCAAAAACCCAAAAAGGACCCAAGAAAGGGGTCTAGCTTCCACGATATCCACTTTGCGTTGCGCTCCATCTTTGACAAGCCGTCAAAGTTCCAAAAACGGTCAAATATGACCATGTGTTTCCTCAAACTTGGTCAAGGGCCAACATAAATTCTTCCACATCAACAAAATTGGTGCTAGAAGAAGGGCCTTATTTTCATGGCTAGCGTAAATTTTCAACAAATGCACACCAATCCTTTGATAATGATCTTTTCCAACAATGCATGCCCCATATTCCTTCAGAGTGAAATATAACCTTTGAAGATTCCAACCACTCATTTAAAATTTCTTCTTCAATCCTTGAAGCTAATACCAAATCTTGGTCTCCTGTCCCTAACGAGGAGTTTTCCAAAACTCAATGCATCATATGCTCGTACATCAAGTTAATTTTCCAACAACCAATATCTT
>ML802050.1:78634-88826 GCA_009831015.1 Picea engelmannii
TTTGAAAAATGCTTCATCAGAAAGTTTGGGGATGAGAAAACTCTCACAACTTTATTCAATCTAAGGAACTAATGACCTTAAATATAGAGAAGAAGGATAAGGTAAAGTAATTTAACCAATGCTTCACTAGTATCCCTAATAAGTTCACTACTAAAACTGCTCCTCTAGAACCCCTGACTATAGAAAACTATACTTCGGCATTACATCCCTCTATAAGCACATTCGTTAAGAAAGATGGAAAAACTACATTGGCCCACAATTTCAAAGAATATAAAGAGGTTGAAAAAGAGATTATCTCTTTAGGCATCCATCTTGTAGCTGAAGAGACTAAAGAAACCAAGAAGAAACCCTTACTCTTGACCAAACCTCCTAAAAAAATAGCCTAAGGATCTAGAGAGTGTGGTCAAGCTGGTTAAAAATCTTTCTAACAAAGTATTTGACCTCAAGAAAAACATTGGTGAAGGGTATTCAAAGAATAAACATTTTAGTCCATTATTTAAGAAAAATGATAACCTGTTAATGCCACATGAAACCCCAAGTCTTACATTAAATATGGGCGATTCTAGCATGGACAACTTTTGTTCATATCACTAGTAGAACCATTATGAGAAAACCTACTCTCAATGGATCAACTCCACAACCTTAGTCATCAACCAGTTGTTAGATCATCAAGAAATCATTGATGACTAGGCCAAGGAAGCAAACAAAGAATAAACCACTAAGGATACCACTCAATAATCAACCATGTTTCTATGGTACTGGTTTCTAGATTTAGATGAGGAACAATTTGAAGAGATTTATGTGGGAGATACACGTCACAAAAGTTGCACCCAAACATTACAACTTACGCAGAAAAGGGGCAGTACCAAACACTCCTCTACCCTAAAAATATGTCATTTCTCCTAGGAAAATAACTCTTCCCACTCTCACTCAAAAAACAAACACCCCTGCACTAGCCATCAATAAACCCAACACTTCATAAACTGGAAAAACCTCAAGAAAATATGAAACTCATGCTTCAGAATACAACGTTATTGAATATCTAAAGAAAACCAAGGCCAACATATCCTTGTATGATATATGCACACTTCTCAAACAATGTGATCTTATTCTCAACACATTTAACCCCAATAACCCTTCGAAGAAGACCGTTGATGCAACAAACAACAATTCTAAAGCTGCTAAAACCAAAATACAAAGAAAAGTTGATCTAGATTTATGAGCAGAATGAAATGAAACATAGATCTATAACATTAACACACAGATACAATGAAAAATAATAGAGATACAATGAAACGTATCTTCTATTCAATAAATAAATCTATTGAAATTGTAAAATATAGAATGAAACAATCTTGCTCGAATGGTGGTAGCTAGTCTTTGAGAAGAGATGTGGCGGCTATGTGCATTAGCCTAAGAACATTAAAATGAGGCCTCCAGGCCTTTTTAAGCATCAATAAGTAATCAGAAAATCCTAGACATCCAAAAACCTAACCCTAGGAGATGAAGCGCCAAAATTCATGTGGGACCCGATGGGGTAAGTTGGTACATCAACTTCCTGTGGTCGTAACTTTTGCATACGATATATGTTTTAGGCGCATGATATCCCATTGGAAATGTCTATCCGATGAATACACATGTTTCCATAATACTCTAATTCCATCTACAATGTGACTGTGGCGAGCCCAAAAAATGTTGTTTAAGGCCTCAAAACGGCCCTGAAAGTTTAGGACTTGAAAAGATAGAAAAAAAATGCCAATATGAAAACTGTATGTCAGCCAGTTGGAAGAGGTGGGTGGCCACCAATATCCACCTAAATCAAAAGTTGAAACTAAGTTTGTTATAAATGCAGCAAGTATAGGGTCACATTCTAGGTCTCAAGTCTTACCCTTTCTACTCACATTTGAAATTTTTAATTTAAATGTGCACAATTTTTTGGCGGACTCTGGTGCTTCCTCTAATATCATTGCCTTCTCAGTTTGCCAAAAAATAAATGGTGTCTCAAAAAAAAGTACTACTAGGATAATATAGTTAGATAGATCAGATGTTAAGGAAATAGGTGAGCTCAAATATGTTATGATTAGGCTAGCTTCTAATCCTAGAGTCCATCAAGTCATCAATATTGTTGTTGTTGATATTATAAAAGTTTATGGTTTATTGTTGAGTAGGGATTGGTCTGCAAAACTACAAAGATATTTCTCCACAGATTGGACCAACTTGTGGCTTCCATATAAGGGTAATGAGAATCAAATCAGGGTGAATAGTGAGGCACATATGAAACATACGGTAACAAAACTTGAAGGTAAGAATGAACCCATCAATTTCTCTCACGTCTCTCCGGGAAATTACTTTTTAGAGGTTGACCATAGTTGCTATATTAGAAATAGAGAGATTTTGATTTTCTAACTCAATCTTAGATACTAACATTTGGAATTTGTTTTTCAATGGCTCCAAGTATCAGGAAGGAGCTAGGATAGGATGCATTCTCATTGATCCTGAAAATCATAAGACTCTTATATCCAATATTTTAGTGTTCGAACATACCAATAATGTGACTGAATATTAAACCTTGGTCCAAGGCCTAAAGAAGGCCATCGACCTTAACGCAAAATGCCTTTGAATTTTTATTGATTTGGAGATAATTTTTAGACAATTAATAAACACTATACACTGCCTACCTCCCCATTTGAAAATTTACCAACATGAGGTATGGAACTTGATAAACTATTTCGATGCATTTAATGTTACCTCCATACCTCGTTCTCAAGACATTGTTGTTGATACTTTAGCTCATCCAACATCTAGATTCACACCCTTTAATAATGGTTTTACCATTGAAATCCTTTTTAGGCCTTCCATATCATACAATATCCCGAACTGGAGAGTGTTCAATGATGATTCTCAAATTGTAGATTTCCTTACTAGCATTGATGTATTCCAATATTCTATGACAGATGACAAAGTACACCAACAAAATCTACAAGAGTATTCAGATGAAGCAAGTAAGATAAAGGCTAATTGCATCCCGAGGAATGTGTTACCTCTTGAAACGTTGTTTGATTTGCATACTAAGTTCATAACACCTATGAATCTAAATACTAACAACTCCACTATGATGGATGCTCTGGTGAATCTAGGCACTCCTGAATAGCCCAAATTTATCAACTTAGGCACCTATTGTTCGAAGGCAAAGAAACATACATTCACACAGTTGTTTAACAAATATCATGATGTATTCACATGGACTTATGAAGACTTGAAGATGTATGACAACCACATTATTCAACACATAATTCCTATCAAAGAGGGTGTCAAACCATTCTGACATAAATTAAGAAAGATACATCTGAATCTTGAATTGTTGATCCAAAAGGAGCTAAAGAAATTATTGGATGCCCAGATTATCCTTAAAGTCCACCATTCTACTTGGGTGTACAATCTGGCACCTATTAGGAAGACGTCAGGGGAGATCAGAGGAGGTCTCAAATGACAAACCATACATCATAGTTCTCAAAGAAGAAAAAGGAAAAGGAAATTTCCTTTTTCTTATGAATACCCCTTATTATGATTCTAAAATGCTCAACCTCCTCTCTTCCTTTACCTATAAACCTTTGACTAATGTTGGAAAGGTATCTTTGGAAACATTTTTTCAGTTTTGATATAGTTTTAAGGAAAAATATAAAGTATAGGAAAAGTGCGTGGAAGAAGAAGGAAAGTTAGAGAGCGTGCAACTGAGGTGCATCTAGGAGGATAGTGCGTAGATGGAGGAAAGTGCATAGAAGCAAGATAGCACATAGAGAAGAGAATGTGCACATAAGCAAGATAGCACACAGAGAAGAGAAAAAAAAAATATAAGGATAAATTCGATAGATAATAAAGCATGACAACACAACATTCCAAAAATAGAAGAACAATATAAAAGCAACATGCAGATTGAAAAGTAGAAGAAAGAAACTGAACAACCAATTAACTGAGTTGACCATGCATTGTAATGGGGTAATTTTGGGATAAACATACTAGGGTTTTAGCCCTATATTTCTGTATAAATATGTAACGGATTGGGAGATTAGGGGCTCTCTCTCTCTCTCTCTTCGCTAGGTTCAGTTTGGTTATGTTATGTTATGTTATGTTTTGTTATGTTCCATGTTGAGTTCCAAAGTTTAGAATGTAACATTCGGTGGATGAGAATCGTGGATAAAGGAATGATAAATATTTGATACACAATGTTGTGTTATCTTTATTTCTATGTGTTCTTATGAATTATATCAACCGAACAACATGTTAACTGTGTTGACCATGCATTGTAATGGGGTAATTTTGGGATAAACAAACTAGGGTTTTAGCCCTATATTTCTGTATAAATATGTAATGGATTGGGAGATTAGGGATGCTCTCTCTCTCTCTCTCTCTCTCTCTCTCTCTCTCTCTCTCTTTGTTAGGTTCAGTTCGGTTATGTTATGTTATATTATGTTATGTTTTGTTTTGTTCCATGTTGATTTCCATATTTTAGAATGTAACATTCGGTGGATGAGAAGAATGGATAAAGGAATGATAAAGATTTGATACATAATCTTGTGTTGTCTTTATTTCTATGTGTTCTTATGAATTATATTTGTATACAACATAGAATAGATATGTCTTATGATTAAATATGGTGCAATGTTCATGACTGTGACAGTAAAAAACCTATGCAGTAATCTAGAACATGTTGATTATAGGAATCTAAATCATAAGTAAGATAATACTAAATATATTAGAGTTATGCACACAACGTAAGAAGGAAGAATGAACCAAATGATTTCCCCCCATTCCCTCAATACTACAAAAGCTTGGTTCTCCCATTCCTAATAGATACCTCGGGTGAGACTTCATCTATGCAAGCAGGTGATTCCAAAAGGGTCAGTGTCTCGTGGTTTTTTTTGGTCACAAATAAACCAAACCTTGGGTCTTACAACTCATGCACAGTAGCACCAATAAATGGTTCCATTTTTGGGACCAAGACTTTGTGATTAAGGGGATGTTTTGGAGGCCAACTAAGAAGGAGATATCATAATGGTTGGAAAGGAAGGAACGAGATTTTGCACGATAAGAGAACAAAATCCCTCGGATGAGTGACAAGCAATGGATACAAAATTATGTGTTCACAAATCTACATGAAATTTTCTTTTGTGAATTTCCAATTATTCTGACTGAGTGGCTAGAAAGATTAGTGGAGAAAACTGGAAGGTACAGTGATGCAACGTCGAGGAATTGGACTCTTGAATTGGTAATATAGCTAAATTCTATAAGTAACCCAATTACTCAAGCAGTCAATTTTTGTTTGGATAGCATACTAGGAGGTTATGTTACATAATTTGCAGTAGATTATATTCAATCATACATTGTCATAGAAAGGGAATTTTTCAAAGCTTCACGCGGGAAGTTATGAAATCATTAGCTACGTGGATAAATATATTATTGTGTGAAAGGCACATGATGATAACGGAATATGAATTCTAAGCGGGGTGCATGCACATAGGGGAACTAGGGGATGACAAGAGGATCATCTAAGAGCATGAAGATGAAAGAGACGGGGAGGGACCAAGAATGGAAGAAGAGGGTATACCAGAGGAAGAATATGAGTTTGGAGAGTTGAGCAGAGGAAGGAGGTACAAGAGGAAAAACATTGGGGATGAGAAAGGAGAGCCACGCAGTGAGCCAGAGGGGAGAGAACCTTGCACACTAGTCTGAATCGTGGAGGTACCATACATAGGAGGAGGAGAAGAGGAGTTTCAATCCATTCTAATAATATAAGAACTAGTAATTCCTACTTAGATAAGATCATGTGTCGAATCCACAACCCCATGTGCATCACCACAATCAGAAATAAAGGTTGACTATTTTTCAAAAGAAATTGTAGTTAGCCAAGGAGGACTAAGTAGTAGTAGTCAGAGTAGTAGAAGTAGTGCACAGAGTTAGAATCAGAGTCAACCAACATCACCAAGAGGAGGGACTCTGCAAAGAAACACATCAGGTGTAGATAATACTCTTATACTTCCTATGTTCCAGGGAGTGGGGTCAGAGGATCCATAACAACATTTGTTTATCTGTGAAAAAATTGTAAGTTTTAAACATGCGAAGTAAAGCAATGCATATAGATTCTTAAGCAATACATAAATTAATCAATGGCTCATACACATAGTACACATATATTTTATACTGGAAAACCTCAACCGGGAAAACCTTTCTTATTTTCATTATATCGAATTTCACCATTCTCCATACAATATATACAATGTTTTTAGGTATTCCATAGATACCAAAAACCTAATCCCTTAATCCAGGATTAATTTACAAATCCACTAAAAATAGCAAAAAACCACCCAAAAAAAAAATTTGGGGTGCTGCCCCGGGCTACCGCCCGTTGCCGAATGCTGCGCGCAACCAGGGGGGGGCATACCTGCCCCCCCATGTGACCCCCCTAGGAAAGCGCCCAATGCACACGGTAGAGCTCTAGGTGAAGGGATCGTCAGATGCAGTTGTCATATCTGATGCGCCCCCCCACACACACATGCAAAGAATATAACACATACCCAATAAAAATTTGGGACGCAAAGAATGTACAGGGTGAAGTTGTAAAGATTTTGCAGTTCGCAACAACATTTAGAGGTCATGCACTAGTATGGTATATGAAGTTGCAGAGCATCACACCTAAAGGATAGGCCAATAATTTGGCAAATATTAAGCAAGCACTATTGAAGGAGTTCAAGAAGCCAAATTCGAAGTCACAATACATCACAGAACTGAAGGAGATCAAACATGTGCAAAAATAGTCGGTATGGGATTACGACCACATATTTAAGGATGTGATGGGTAGATTGACTTTCCAGATTCTAGATCAAAAATACCAAGAATGATTTATTACAGGGCTTCTACCACACATTTGCAGACCATTGATCCAACAGAAGGTTGCATCGCATCCCGAGGAACTAGAAATTGCAATGAAGATGGAATCATCTTCGGTGGGAGACAATGGAGGAATGGCACAAGTTCAGACATAGTTCATGGAATTGAAAATTCAAACAACAAAACTAAAAAATGGAAACGAGAAGAGTGAGAAAGTATGGTGTACAAAATGTAGGTCTGAAGGCCACCACAATGACTAATGTCTAGCATTCACGTGGTATTTGCTGACAGGAGTGTCAAATCCATTACCAAGAGGAGGATATTGTGAGATATGTAATAAATGGGGCCATCATCCCCTTAAGTTTCCACTACTACATAAGTATCATGGTACACCAAAGAACTTGTTTTTCAATTTTTGTAAGTATGTAGGACACGAAGATAAGGATTTTCATGTGTTTGACTTAATGAGGGAGTGCACATCAGACATGTACATGATCTAAGAAGAGAATGTTGCAGCAAAAGCAGGGGGTCTACAATACAACAATCAAAGAGGTTTCATTCAAGGGAACATAGGAAACTTTGCTAGAGGTCGAGGTAGAGGGAATTTTGGTAGAGGAGGAAGAGGATCAATTATATGTTATAATTGAAATCAACCTAGACACTTGGACCACGACTGTTAGAATCCATGTACGATTTGCACATATTGCAGAGCACAGAATCACTCGAAATAAGACTTCTCCCAACTAGTTGCGAAGTGGAAAGCCAAAGGAAACCAAAACCAGAATCTGAATCTGAATGTGCAGAAGATATCAGTCAAAATACACAATGAAGGACCAAAAGTAGCATTAGTTACACGCGAAGGAGATAGAACAGGGGTTGGTATGACAAATGAAGGAAAGCAGACTGAATAGTGGGTAAGGAAGTTAGATGGACCTACGCTATCCTTTGATCCTCAACAAGAGAAGGAGACGTATCAGAGAGAAATAAAAGAATCACTCGAAGTGGATTGAGGAGCACCAACATCATCTGCGTCTTGTATAGAATATCACATTGTTCCAGAGAAGCCAATTGGAAAGGTAAGAACGCTAACATAATTTATAAGGAGTTGTGTAGAGTTAATGAAGGATGAAATTGCACTGAGTACACTATATGACATGATTGATCATTGTACAAGAGGAATGGAAACATATGTCACACAAAGGATGGTAAATCAGGTACTGTGCAAGAAGAGAACCAATGAAGAATTCAGATTCTATGCGCAAATTGGAGAGTATGATGTGGATAATGTTATCTTAGACTTAGGGTATGACGTGAATGTGTTACCTAAGAAGACATGGGATTTGATGGGAAAACCCAAGTTAGTATGATCTCATGTTCAACTAAGGCTCGTGAATCAACACAAAACAGTCTCGATTATGTGTTTGATAGGAGTACCTGTGAACATAGATGAGGTGCATAGCGTGGAAAAAATTGAATTTATTGAGATCATGGATGACAGTCAACCATATCCAACACTGATGGGACTAGAATAGGATTTTGATAACCAAGAGATCACCAACTTAAAAAGGAGGGAGATGATATTTTAGGTTGGATATTTGAAATTTAGTGCACCCTTGGACCCATCAGAAGGAAAAAGATACATAGAGCCATCAAGAGGGAATGACATTGACAATTTTTATAACATGATTGCATGTATGGAGGATTATTTAAACTTGACATTAGATGGTGCGTTGAGCTGGAGGAGCATCAGTTTGTGTGCATCAGACTCAGAAGTAGGTCTAGAGCATTGGCAACAGAGAATGCATGAAGTGTCAACTAGAATATGTGTGCACATCACTCGATCCTTGCACTATATTGGAATAGAGCTATTTTATCCAACTAGGTATGATGGATTAACTGATATAAGTATGTTTGTAAAATCATTTGAGTTGCAGGTACCCAAACACAAAAGGTTTTTAGCACTAGATGTTGTATTAAGAGCGACTCTAGCTAGATGGTGGGTTGCACACAGAGAGGGAATCAACAAATAGTCATAGTGCAGTAGAATAATGCAAATAAGGTTTGGCACTAAGGAAAAAAAAATTGTGCATAAGTATACAAGGGAGAGTGATCCAACGGGTCAAGTGGAACAATGCATAGATTTATGGAGTTCAATACCGAAAACATAGTGGACACACAGATTTATACACACACTAGAAACAATTATGAAGAACTCGTATTTGGAATTGGAAATGCACATGGAGACAACAAGATGAGAAGAATTGGTCCAGAGGTTCAAAAACATGTTTACATTTGAACATGAATCTCCATATATAGATGTAGTGCTATAGGCGATTTGAACGAAGATCTTCTCAGAAGAAGAGAAGATGGAGGTGATACTAGTATGCAATGCGCACATAGCCAAGATGATTTTATGTGAGCTACTGGAGTGCTATAACGTAGCTAAGGAACAATATGATGAAGAGGATCCTAGGAATGTACAACTACCTGAGACAGAAGGAGAACGATTTGTAGAAGGGTTGATGATACTTGAAGAAGCACATGGTGGAATTGTTGAAGGACATTATGCAGGGAGAGAAAATCTATAAAATATTTTGTGCACAGGGATTTGATGGCCTACACTTCATAGAGATGTGAAGGAGTGTTGTTAGTCATGCGATGTATTATAAAGAGTGGAAAATCCATCTAGGAGGTACAAAATTCCTTTGAATCCACAAGTTACATTGCAAGAATTTGAGAAATGGATCATAGACTTTGTAGGGAAAATCAAACCAAAAGCAAGAAGATCAAGGGCAAGGTACATCATCACTATGAAAGAGTATTTGACAAGGTGGGAAGAAGAAACACCAATTACATATTGTACTGCAGAGAGTGCTACGTGGTTTCTGTTCGAGAAATTAGTCACAAGGTTTGGATGTCTCCGCATATTACTTAGTGATCACGTTATCCACTTTATGAACAAAACAATTGTAGCATTGAATGACGAGTTCCAAATTCATCACCAAAAGAGTACCCCATATCACCCTCAAGCCAATGGAACAATGAAATATTTTAGTAAGATCTTGGATAATGCCTTGAAAAATTTTGTAATGTAGAGAGAGATGATTGGGACTTAAGAGTTCCTACAATATTGTGGGCTTATAGGACTACGAGTAAGAATATGATGGGATAGACACCTTTCAGTTTGGTCTATGGGAAAGAAGCATTAATGTCAATGGAGTTTATTCTATCTAGCCTACACATTGCAACAATCACGGAGCTGTCAGACACAAGTGCAATAGAGGAGAGATTGGCACAACTAGTACAC
>ML802050.1:98504-130165 GCA_009831015.1 Picea engelmannii
TTGGATTAGAGTTTTCTATGAGATTGTTTCATGATCCATGATATACATAATATATGATAGTGGGGTTTTTATCTTTACGCTTTCCCGATAAAACTTCTGTGTTATGTGTTCTTGATATTTCACTTTGTGATCGTAGTTTAAATTTCCACAAGAATATCAGTAGAAGGGATTATGTATTTAATAGTGGCATATAATTGTTAGATCAGGATAATCACAGAAAATACATTAATTGTAGTGAAATTTCTAAACATATTGCTTAGTTTCGTACTACTCAGTTCCATATTGCTCAATTCCATACTGCTCAGTCCATACTTCTCAATTCCATACTACTCAGTTCCATACTACTCAGTTCCATACTACTCAGTTCCATACTGCTCAATTCCATACTGCTCAATTCCATACTACTTGGTTCCATACTTCTCAATTCCATTACTGCTCAATCCATACTTCTCAGTTCCATACTACTCACTATCACACAGTCGCACTGTGACACTATCACACTATCACACTGTCGCTCTATCCATTGTCACACTGTCGCACTATCCACTATCGCATTGTCACATTGTCTCACTATCCCTTGTCACATTATCGCACTATCCACTGTCACACTATCGCACTGTCACATTTTCACATTGTCGCATTGGCATACTATCCACTGTAACACTATTGCATTGTCCACTGTCACACTATCACACTGTCACATTGTCACACTATCGTACTGTCACACTGTCGCACTGTCGCACTTTCACATTGTCGCATTGTCACACCGTCACTCTATCCATTTTCACACTATTTCATTGTCACACTCCATTCCATCGTTTACATCAATGACAACATATGCTCAACATTTTGATATAGTTTTGAGGAAAAATCCTAAATATAGGAAAAGTGCATAGAAGAAGAAGGAAGCTAGAGAGCCTGCAACTGAGGCACATCTAGGAGGAAAGTGCACAGAATCAATACAACATGCATACAAGAGAATAAATAAAATATAAGGATAAAGTCGATTGAGAATAAAGCAAGATAATAAAGCATGACAACACGAAATTCTAGAAATAGAAGAACAACAAAAAAGTAACATGCATATTGAAAAGCAGAAGAAATCAATCGAACAACCAGTTAATTGAGTTGGCCATGCATTGTAATGGGGTAATTTTGGGATAAATAGACTAGGGTTTCAACCCTATATTTATGTATAAATATGTAACAGATTGGGAGCTTAGGGGTTCTCTCTCTATCTATCTTTCTCTGCTAGGTTCAGTTCAGTTCAGTTATGTTAGGTTATGTTATATTATATTATGTTCTATTTTGTTTTATTCCATGTTGAGTTCCAGAGTTTAGATTGTAAAAGTTGGTGGATGAGAAGAATGAATAAAGGAATGATAAAGAATTGATATGGAATTGTGTGTTGTCTGTATTTCTATGTGTTCTTATGAATTTATTTGTATACATCGTAGATAATATTTTTCGTATGATTAAATATGGTGCAATGTCCATGACTGTGACAGTAAAAAACCTATGCAATATTCTAGAATATGTCCATTATAGGAATTTGAATCATAAGTAATATAATACTAAATAGAATATATTTGTGTGCAAAACATAAGGAAGAATGAACCAAATGATTTCCTCCCATTCCCTCAATACTGTAGATTCTTGGTTCTTGCAGTCCCAATAGATACCTCAGGTGAGACTTCAGCTGTGCAAGTAGGTGATGCCGAAAGGGTCAATTTTTGGTGGTTTTTGTTGGTCATATAACAACCAAACCTTGGGTCTTACATCCCGTGCATAGTAGCACCAACAACTAAAAAATCGATTAACACCATTACCAATCGAGTAACCAAAGCCATAAAAAAATCTTCAATGGATCTCAACATCCAGAAATGCCTCCTCCCTCATAACCCCCAAAACCCCAAGATATATGGGAAACCCAAAATACATAAAAATATATATATCCCACTCAAACCTATAGTGAGTGTCATTGGAGCCCCTACTCATGCCCTTTCTCATTTTATTTCTGATAAGTGTCAAGCCTTTGTCGGAAAAACCTCTTTTTTCATCAAAGATTCCACCAATTTCATTCACAAAACACGAAAGTTGCACCTTGATGATATTGACATCATGGTTAGCTTTGATGTTGTTTCCCTTTTCACCAAAATTCATGTTTCAGAAGCCCTTTCCCTCATCTCCAAACTCGTAAATCCTGAAACCCTTAACCTTATTGAAATATTCCTCTCTTCTACCTTCTTCACCTTCAAAGGGGTTTGTTATGAACAAACTAAAGGCACTACCATGGGATTCTAACTATCACCGATGGTGGCCAATATTTTCATGGAACATTTCAAATCTTCAACCTTTAGTATCTTTCAACTCAAACCCAAATGTTGGTTTAGGTTTGTAGATGACACCTTTGTGATTTGGCTTCATGGAATTTCCAACCTGATCTCCTTCTTTCAATATCTCAACAACCTTTCCCCTAACATCCAATTTACTATGGAAACCCAAAAGGACAATTACATTCCCTTCCTTGATGTTCTTATCTCTCACCTCCCCAATGACTCCATGTCCCACCAAGTTTGCAGGAAGAAGACTCGTATTGATAAATACCTCCATGCCAATTCCCACCATCATTAGACACAAAAATATGTTGTTCTAAAAAACCTAATTACTCAAGCCAATCACATTTCTCCTACTCAATTCCTCATTGAGGATAAATCCCACCTGACCAATTCCCTATTTTCCAATGGCTACTCTCACTATCAAATCAACCAATCCTTTCACTTGGCCAACAAAACTAAACCTAAATTATCTACTTCCCCCTCCCCTCCTCATGTTATCCTCACCATGCCTTATATTCAAGGCACCAMTGATATTATCTCTAAAATCTTGTCCAAGAAGAATATAAAAATTGTTTTCAAACCTTTTAAAACCCTTAAGCAACCCTTTAGGACTACTAAATACACATTTGGCCCCATGCTTGGCTCGACACTTTACCAAATTCCATGCTCTTRTGGAAAATCCTACATAGGTCAAACCAACAAATCATTCAAAAACCATCTTAAAGAGCATATAGTTGATACCAMCCATAATTGTATTATGAACACTCCTTTAATTCTAAGCACCTCATTTTCTTTGACCAAACCAAAATTCTCCCCTCAACCCCATATTACTCCTCTCGCCTCATTCARGAAKCCCTYGAAATTGAAAAGCATCCTAATACCTTCAATCATGAATGTGGATATAAACTTAGCCATTCCTAGAAKCCTACCATTCATCATCTTGACAAGTASGCATGGTTTTCATTCGATTGAATTTTCTCTCTCCAACCTTTTACTTCTAAAYGTTTTCTTTACAAATGTTCTCTTCGTTTCRTTGGAGCCTTCCCCCCTTTCTATAATTCTTCCCTCCCATTTTTATCTTAACTCTTCACCTTAACTTTATTAACCTCTTCATAAAATCATGATCACATCTTATTATCTTATCAAACAACCTTCCCTCCTCCTTTTGGCCCTGATTAACTTTTTTTCTTTTTGTTTGATCTGATTATTTTCTTCCTTGTTTTCAATTTTATTTCTTTCCTTTAATATTTCTCTCATCCTATTCTAACAATTTTTTTGTTTTTATTTTTTATCCTACCTTATCATTTTTATATTATTTACAAATCTTACCTTATTGTTTTTATATTATTTTCAAATCCTACCTTTATCATTTTTCCCAACTCGAATTAATTTCTTTCTAATATTTAACCTTTCCCTCACTCAATCTTAAACTTCAATATTTCCATTTCCATTCCTTTATTTGTTATCCCCCTTTTCATAATATCGATCAAACCTCTTCTCTTATTCTATTCTATTGACCCCCTCCCTAATCATTTTCATTTCTTTCAATTATTTTTATTATTTTTTCCATAACAATATTATCAAATCATTTTCATTTCTTTCAATTTATTATTTATATAACATTATTATCAAATTATAAAGACTTTCGATCAATTTATTATTAGATTACATTAATTATATATATATATATATTATCCTTTATGATCTTAACCAATAATTTCCTAATTTTTAATATTTGACTCAGTGGTTAATTTCTCAACGGTCACCTTACATTGATTCTCTTTAAATTCAAACCCTAGCACTCTTTTTAAAACATGAAAAGTTGCAAGTGTCCCTGATTATGGGTGGAGTGTCCACTTGAAAAGTTGGATGTTTCATAAAAATCCTACACAATCTTGATCCAAAAAATTATCTAACATTATGACTCACTATGGAAACCTACATTCTCTAATATGACCGGGTTCTCATAGTAGAACTAGGCCAATTGAAGACCACTTTCACAACAAAGTGGGGAACATTTGCATATTGTAGGATGCCCTTTGGCCTAATTAACGTTGGTGATACTTTCTAGTGGGAAATGGATATGGTGTTTAACGGTCTAATCAGTCAAAACCTAGTGATTTATCTCCATGATGTTACAGTTTATTCCAAGAAGCGAGTTGATCACCTACAACATCTAAAACATATTTTTGAAAGGTGTAGGAAGTATGGAATTTATCTCAACCCCAAGATAAGAATATTTTTTTTTTAAGAAGGTAAACCATTGAGGCATATCATTTCTAAGGATGGGATTTCTATTGACCTAGAACACACCAAAACCATCATGCAAATCTTACCCACACATAGTAAAATTTCTATGGAATCATTTTTTGGGAAACTTAATTTCGTGAGAAGAATTGTTCCTGATTTTTCTGAAATAGTTAAACCCATTCAACATATTATTAATAAGGATTTTCAATTCAAATGGAAATATGTCGAGAAGGAGGCCTTCAAAAAAGTTAAGGCTTCCATATCAACTTCCCCTACACTTCAAATTCTAGATTTCACCAAAGAATTTTTGTTGTACATATTTTATTTAGATCATTCTCTTGTAGCAGTGATCACTTAAAAGGATCAACAAGGGAATGAATTTCCCATAGATTTTATAAGCATTGGACTCTAAGGGGATGAACTAAATTACCTATTGGTGGACAAGTAAGTTTTTTTTGTTCACAAAGCTATTAAATAGTTTAGACCTTACATACTGAAAAATCACACCAAGGTGATTGCTCCTCACCTAGAGGTTGGATCTCTCTTTGTGCAAAGGGAACTGTGTGAAAGATGAGGTAATTGGATGACTAATTTACAAGAATATGACCTCAAGTTCAAACCAAAAACTATTGTTAAAGGTCAAGGCCTATGTAAGCTAGAAACTTAGGCCATGGATTCTGAGGATCATGAAGAAGAAGGATGGAAAGAACAAAGTTATTGAATTAACAAGAAATGTGACCTCAAAAAGAGAACTTTGGCCCAAAAAACCCATATTTTTGCATAAAAAACATGAAAATCAACCCCCAAATCAAAAGGTGATGCTATAGCACCATTTTTTCAAATGGGGCAAAATTACAACATTTTTCAAGCATGGCCTTCAAAACTCATACAATAGCTTAGAAAAACCTTAAAATCATCACCTAAATGATAATAAAAAAAATGATGTTACATAAAACAATTTTTTTTTTCAAAACGTTAAAATTATAGATAATTTGAAATTGTATTTTTAGCAGTTGTTACCATTAAAACCAAAACCTCAAAATCAACCATCAAATTGAAAAGTACTACTACCGACAACACTCATTCTAAAATTTGGGTATTAAAATGACACAATTTCTAAAGTGGTAAAAGAAATCATTATTAATGTAAACAAAATCATAAAATCAACCATTAAATGCTTACTTTTTAAATCTTAGTTTATCACTCCAAGCACAAGATAATACATAATGCCATGAAAATATCACCCTATACTTTGTAAATTCAACATCACTTTTTAATATGTTTTTTACTTTTAATAAAAAAAGGTAAATACGAGTTACATTGAATGAAACATAAATTATTTCTTAAAAGTATTGTTACATTGTCCATATTCAAAACATGTGAGCTAAGAAATTTAATTATATTCTCCATAATCAAAACATATAATTCATAAAACATAGAAATGATTCATAACTTCATGTAAGATCATTGTAAGTTCAATGTTCATTTCTAGTTACCATAAAAACATCATATGGATCAAAAATACATAAAATGTTTCATACACTTATACAGATTGAATCATGGATTTTGAAATACCATCAAAGTCTACATTGTATTTAGATGAATGATTGGATGAAGATGTATATGATCCATACTCTTCTCTATTGTCGATGAATGCACCATATGAGTCTACATGCATGTCGAACATTTCAGATGCCAAAATCCTTTTAGATCTACGACTAGGTTCAACAAACTCCCATCTTGCAGTTATTTCTTATGGCAACAACCTCTTGATAATATTTTTTTTCCTGGAGCGAAGAGTTCCTCTCTTTGTCAAATTGAAGTCATAAACAAGTATGTCAACATCCTCTAATTTTAAGAGGTCACTGCGACGACGAGTTGTACTTTGACCATTTATTTTTCTCTTTCTATTGACATGTTTCTCAACCACCATCTCTGGATTGTACACACCATTGAATGGGTGTGTACCTGTTGCATACCAATGCACTTCAATTGCAATAACATCTTCATTTTCTTTCTCTATATTTATAACCTTTGCAATCCGAAATGGATAACCATGTGGATCTTCAGTCGCTAAGATTGTAATCATGCTACCCTCCTTAATATCATGTATTGAACCCTTGTAAAGGTCTTCCATGGCTTCACAGTGTGAACGTGACCTTCGAGAACCAATATACATTTCTCTTTCCTCTTCTTATGTAAACTCAATAGAACCTTGAGATTTATGTTGTTCAACAATGTTTCTTTCTTTGGATTCATTTGACATATTTTCTGGCCAATGAAATGGAGTCTTCAAAAATGTATCTTCATTTGTTGAGTTTGAAATTATGTCACTTTTGTTGATATTATGGTAGTTGTGGGAGGTATTAACATCCATATGAAACCTTTGACTAGAATAGAATATTTCGGAAGCAAGAGAAAGCATAAACATATGTGTAAAAAACGTAGAAGACAAGTTGGCTCAGTAGAATAAATAATATTAAAGTATTACCCTCCAGAAAGAGAAGTCATCCTAGAAAAGTGACAAGAAGGACTATAAATAAGAGGATCTTGAGATCATTTTGTACACACCTCACTCACTCTCTCAGAAAGGATAGCACAAGTTTGGAGTTGCAGCTGCAAGAAAGGAAGGTGCATTGTTTGGTGTGATTCTTGGTCTCTCTCTCTAGCGTTAGCTAGTCGAAGATATGTGCCCTACATTCTATTATATCTTGGTGGTATTCTTGGTGACATTTTTGGTGGAATTATGATATTCTTGGTGGTATCCTAAGAAGTGCAACTGCAACTGTTGCAGTTGAGTATTGTTCCTATTCTATGGTTGTGGAGACTCTCTCTCTTGTGCACTACCCTTGGAGAAGGTGCACACTCCTTGTCTTGTGTTGTTGCTGCAGTTGGATGGTGTTTTTTGGTTCTATCTTGTGCTACTACTGTATCTAGGGTTTATCTGTTGGTTCTAGTGTGGATTTCCGGAATCATTCTATCTAGCAAATGTTAAGGTGCTCGAGGGTGGCTGCATGTCTATGGTTGGGTGAAAATAGTGATATTGTTTATGGTAAAATAAGCACATCAAATATTTTAACAGGTTATGGACCCACAGTACTTTTAGAACAGTCTAACCGCTGGAAGGTAGATAGACAATTCTTTGTCAAGCTCATTGTAGCACCAGTTGCAACTACAACTAGGATTTCTGATTTTGTAGTTGCAGTAAACCCTAACCTAAAGTCTTGCGCACTTTCAATGAAATGTTTGGCACAATTCTTCGATATTCTAGTGTGCCTCAGCCTAGTGCACCTTCTGGTGCCCTCGGCCAGCAAAAACATCAAGTTTGAGTTTTTGGTCAAATTCAAAGTCAAAGGTTGATTGGTCAAAGTAAAAGTCAATAGTTGACTATCACAGTCAAAGGTTTACTTTTGGTCAAAGTTGAAATTTCAAGGTTTCTAGCTTGTTCCAATCACTTAAGCTTTTTTATTCAGTTTCTAATCTCTTCTTTTCAATATGGTGCCTAGTTTCAAATTAGAAGACAAGTTGAACGATGCTACACATTTCAAAGGCATGCACTTGTATACGCTTTTCAAGTTATATCATTCAACAAAGAATGAGTGTGTTTGTAGGGGATGTACAAGAGAACTTGTTCAAGTAGTGATCTTGGATTTAGTACATTCAGAGGAACAAGCACACCCTTCCTAACAGTTGAGGCTCTAGGTTCTAGGTTTGACTGATTAAATTGTTAAGTTTCAATTTGCACATATCAAGTTTGATAGTTGGTACAGTACAAGTAAACACTATAGTTGTGACAACAATATTTGAAAGGTTTTATTACTACTAGGTATACTTGGTTGTATGTAAGTACTATTGATATAGATGCTTATTGCACTTGTTTTCAAAATGAACTAACATCTCCTCTAGGATATATTTATTGTTTTTCTCCCAAGCAGGTCACCTTGGTAATTCTATTATCACTACCATCCTTGTTACCATAGATATGTTCTTATGAAAATGCTACTAGAAATAATTTTTCTCTAGTTTTTCTTGTTCTGGGCAGGTCACAGATGATAGCTCTGAGAAGGATCTATAGTGACAATTGCAAACATGTAGCAAATGAATCCATCAAGTGGTGAGGCAGGTGATCTCACCAAGTACCAATTCTAAAGGAAGCATGTAAAGCAAAAGAAGTTTTGAAAATCGTTCACTCATATGTCTGTGGACCAATGTCAACCTCCTCACCAAACAAATAAATATCTTGAGGTTCGATAATGAAGGAGAATACACCTCCAAGGAGCTCATTTACTTTTTTAAAGAAGTTGGCATTAGGAGGGAGCTAATTGTCCCACATAATCCTCAATAGAATTGTGTGGCAAAAAGAAAGAATCGATCCATTGAAAAATCTGTTAAGGCAATGATGAATGACCAGAATCCATCCATGTTTCTATGGGGAGAAGAAGTTATGATAGTCATATATGCTCAGAATATAAGTCCTCATCATATATTGAAGATCATGATTCTAAAAGAATCTTTCTCCGAAAAGAATCCAAGTGTTAAACACTTGAGGATATTTGGTTTTCCTATATATATTCATGTTCCCAAGGACAAAAGAAATAAGTTGGGACCATCAGGAAATAAGGGAATATTAGTTGGATATAGTGAGTCATCAAAATATTACACAATCTATGCTCTAGGTCAACAAAATATTGAAATCAGTAGAGATGTGACTTGATGAAAATATTGGCTTCAAAAACTTTATAGAAGATTCCATGGATCCCAACAATGAATAAGAACATGAAGGTCCCAAGGAAGAAACTACATGTTCTCCAGAACATCTCAATGCAAAACCTTCCACCTTTGAAGAAGCAGTCAAGAAGAAAGAATGGAAGGAAGCTATGATATCGATCCATCATGCAAAATGATGTATGGGAAATTGTGCCTAGATCTGAAGGAAAGTATGTAGTCACTTCAAAAATGGGTTTACAAGATAAAGCATGTAGTATATGGGAGTATCCATAAAATACAAGGAAAGATTCATGGCTAGAGGGTTCTCCCAACAGGAGGGAGAAGACTATGATGATATGGTTGCTCCATTTTCCATATACACCTCTATTAGCACCATCATATCTCTTGCAGCAACCATGGGTTGGAGTTTACATTAGATGGATGTTAATATCGCTTTTCTCAATGGAGTAATTGAGGAAGAAGTATACATAGAAAAAACTCAAGGTTTTGAGGTACACCCAAGAGAAAACCATGTATGTATATTAAATAAGGCCTTGTATGGAACCAAGCAAGCTCCAAGAGCTTGGTATGAACAATTTGACAGTTACTTGACGAGACTTGAATTTTCCAAGAGCTATGTTGATCCATATATTTATTACAAGGTTGTGAATGATGCACTTGTGATCTGGCTACTATATGTTGATGATTTTTTTTCACACAGGTACAAAGCCTCTCATTATTCAATGTAAGAGAGAGTTAGCCTTTGAATTCGATATGAATGATCTTGGTCTCATGCATTATTATTTGGGACTAGAAGTATGGAAAAATCATGGTGAAATCTTCCTAGATCAAGGGAATTATGTTATAAATATCCTTCAGAAGTTTGGGATGATGGATTGCAAATCCATGGAAACTACCATGGTGATAAATCTAAAGAAGTTGAAAGACTCTGAGACTTGTCCCTGTATCGACAATTGATTGGCTCATTGATGTATTTGGTTAATACCCGGTCGGGCATTTGCTTTGTTGTGAACACATTGAGCCAATTCCAGGTGGAACCTAGACATGAGCATTTGATAGTTGCAAATCACTTTTTGAGATATCTTCGTGGGACGCTAAATTATGGTTTGATATATGCCTCAAATAGTGACATACAACTGCATGGATTTACTAATTTAGATTGGTCAAGGAGTGAAGATGATAGAAAGAGTACTTATGGTATATGTTTCATTTTGGGCTATGTTATGATATCATGGGCTAGAAGGAAACAGAAGTCTGTTTCACTCAGCACTGCAAAAGCATAGTATATTGCAGCTTGTGATGCTTGTACGAAAGCAGTATGGCTCCGTAAGTTTATTTCTATACTATTTGATCAGGTGTTGGATTCTACTGTGATATATTATGATAATCAAATTTGTGTGAATCTTTCAGATAACCCTATGTTCCATGGCAGGTTGAAGCACATTGAGATCAAGTATTATTTTATCTGTGATAAAGTCCATGAGGGAGAAGTGAATCTCTAGTACATCTCTATCGATGAGCAGACAAATGACATTTTGATGAAACATATATCCAAGATAAAGTTTTTGTACTTCAGGGACAAGCTGGGACTTGTGGATATAACTCTCTTGGTTGAGAGGGAAGTGGTGACTTCCTCGGTTGGGAGGGAGTGTTGATATATGGAATCATGGATAGTTAGTGTGTTGGTGGATATACATTCTCTAGGTGTAGAATGGTTCATGAATAACATATTTTTGATGTACCATGGACAACTATTCTCCTTGGGCATTTCCCAGACAAGTAGAATGTTCCAGGACAATTTTTTCCTAGGGATTTTCCTAGATAGGTGGAATGGTCTGTCTCCCTGAGTTCACAATAGTGACAAGAGTGGGGAGATTGGTACAGGACTGACATTTTCCTTGATTTCACAATAGTGGCCAGAGGAGGGAAAATGGTCCAGGATAGTCATTCTTCATGAGTTCATAATTGTGACCACAGTGGGAAGAATGGTCTTTGTATCCCATGGTGTGGCTTTCAGCATCTGTTGGGATAGTAATTCTTCATGTGTCACTAGAAGTGACCAAGATAGGAAGAATGACCCCTATATCACTATGTTGAGTGAGTGACTTATGTGACACACTCTGTTGAGTGTGCTAAGTCTAGCACATGACTTATTCAACATCATGCCTGATTACTCAAATGGAGTATGGCCTCAAGAGATGATGCATAAGATGATATGATTTGATTCCATGAGCCTATTTTACTACATGGTGATAGCTTGTGTAGCTATTAGTTGATTGCAGTAGATATTTTGGGTCTCTGGACAGTAGCTATGTGCTATTGTGGTGGATGTGTTCTAGTGGTAGTGATTTTGTGTTACTAGATAGTAGTTGTGCACTACTAGGAGTGGTTGTGTACCACTATATAGTAGTTGTCTACTACTATGAATCGACATTGGTGTGATCTATTGGATGGAATTGTAGTAACTATGTGCTACTGCTTTATTTCCATGGAGACTACCAGTAGTGTTGAAGTTGTTTCCTAGGATGGTGTGCCAACTAGTAGTGTTGGAGGTGATTTCCAACTATATGGATAGTGATGATGATGCTTGTAACTTTCTTTTCATGATCATGAGATAACATGTATGGCTATGATGATGTTTCCTGTAGAATGGCCTGCAAGACTATGTGAGCCTTTATCATACCATGTGAAATGGATGGACCTGTTTGAGACCATTAAATTTAATACCTCCCTAGCTAGGAGGAAGTGTTGATATTATGGTAGTTGCAAGAGGCATTAACCTCCATAAGTAACCTTTGACTAGAATAGAATACTTCAGAAGCAAGACAAATCCTAAACATATGTGTAAAAACCCTAGAATACAAGTTGCCTCAGTAGAATAATTAATATTAAAGTATTACCCTCCAGAAAGAAAAGTCAGCCTAGACAAGAAACAAGAAGGACTATAAATAGGAGGATCTTGAGCTCATTTTGTACACACCTCACTCACTCTCTCAAAAAGGATAGCACAAATTTAGAGTTGCATCTGGAACAAAGGAAGGTGCATCATTTGGGGTGATTCTTGGTCTCTCTCTCTCTAGTGATATCTACTCCAATATATGCACCCTACCTTCTAGTATCTCTTGGTGGTATTCTTGGTGACATTCTTGGTGGTATTCTAATATTCTTGGTGATAGCTTAAGAAGTGATACTCCAACTGTTGCAGTTGAGTATTGTTCTTGTTTTCTGGTTCTGGAGACTCTCTCTCTCTCTCTCTCTCTTGTGCACTACCCTTGGAGAAGGTGTGCACTGCTTGTCTTGCATTTTTGCTGCAGTTGGATGGTGTTTTATGGTTCCATCTCATGCTACTGTTGCAGCCAGGGTTTATATGTCGGTTCTAGTGTGGCTCTCCAGAATCATTATATCTAGTGAAGGTTAAGGTGCTCGGGGGTGGATGCATGCCTATGGTTGGGTGACAATAGTGATATTTTCTATGGTAAAACAAGCACGTCGAATATTTAAAAAAAAATTACCATTGAAAAAAGACTCACACCAAACAGAATCGACAACATCAAAGTACTCATATGTATCTTTAATGGAGTTTTTTTATTTCTTCCAGGCATTCAGAATAATCTACATCTCTATTATGCCTCTGTGCATTATGGATTTCACCAAATTATTGTAATAACAATAACTTTGATGCAAATATTGTACGATCTGGAATGAACTTCAAAAATGCTAAACATAATAAAGACCCCCACTCTACAACAGTTGAATATTGTTTTCCCCATATAAGTGTTTTCCCATCAAATTTTTTGAAACAAAATTGATACTGGCAACCAATGTCATTAAGATTCTCAATACATTTTTCTTCATGATGTGATCCATGAATAAATCTTCATATGTCAACAGTTTCTTCTAATATATGAAAAATGAGCTCTGGAATGTATGTTTTCTTAATACATTCAATCAATTATGGTAGGCTTCCAACATTTTTCCTCTTCAATGTTACTGAAAAATGACTGAGCACTTGATCAATATGATCAAGAGTGTGTCCAACAAGAAGGAAACCAACTTTCACCTTTTAARAGATTCCCATTTCAACAAGCATGCTTAGATATCCAAACACAATTTGATTTTTATTTTCACRRCTAGTGTTTTCCAAATGTAKATACAGAACTTGAGGAAGTTTCCCAGACCAGTGAGTGAGCACATGATGAATTATGGTGATGGTCATATTTGCATCATTATGAATATTTGGAGYTGTGAAGTAAACCCTTGGACACATTTTTCCATTGAAAMCCATACAACCAACCAAGTGAAACTGAATGAAATTCTCTTCCAGTAAATTTTTTGGTGTATGGACAAAATATGGTAGAAGTGTTTTATTCTATCCCATGCCATCAATTATCATACCTAAATATTTGTTTGGAGCATCATAACACTTTTTTTTTATGTTTGTACAACTTTTTCCTTTCACTTGATTGTTGATTCTAGTGTTCTTGAAGTGCTTTGATTATGGACTCTGCACATGACATAAAATAAAAATATTGATCATATGTTTTCATAGTTGATAACTATCCAATTTAAAATACATATATATAGTAAATCCATACCTCTCTTTGCCCCTTCAGATTTATCTCTTCCTGATTTAAGAGTAGCACATATAATGAAAATCCCCATCCTTGACTTCTTAGGAATACAGACATTGTTGAATTGTCTCTTCCATATTCTTGTAAAATATGCATATGTAAAAAAATTACCATTTCCTTCAACACCTTCAGCATATCCTTTGTACAATTTGTAGATTTCCCTCCTTGAGAAACTCTTTGGAATATGTATTGTGTCTATATCTGTCATACACTCTCCATTTTTGGAAAAGAAGACACGCATCCATGACAATGTAGTGTTTGTTAATGACCCACTCTCTCATCCATGATGTACCTTTGAATAAAATGAAGGATCTTTTCCAGCCTTGTTTGGATTCTTGATTGACGAAGATTACCAATTGAGTGAATTTTTTTGAAATACTTTTTGCAAAGTACAAGATTCTCAATGTGATAATCATATCATGTCTTGGTGGATATCATGCACCCCATCAAATATGAATTGTGTACGCTCTTATTCATTGACAAATATGTATTCCTTTTATTCAATGCATACATGTAGTCCATGCTTTTCAATGAATTCTTTTGACAACATTCACTTGAAATCAATTCACTTATGGAAATTGATTTAGTGAGAAAATCTTCCCTAGACCTTGTATAACTAGGATGATTTGGATTGATATAAAAAGGTCTAGTCCTAGTCTTAGACACAATGTTTCTTTGTAATGTCTCCACTATTTCATCATCCTCACTAGAAGGAATTTCCTCATCACCATAAGGAATATCAAGCAAAACATTGTCAGGAGACTGAATAAGAGAATGTTGATCACCTTGATTTGTTGCAGTTGAATGATTGAGAACATGACATTCATTCATAGGTCCATCATCATCTTCATTGATAATCTCATTAATAAGAGTAATATCAAACTCACTAGAAAAATGATTTCCATCCTCACCAATGTCACTGGATCTTCCATGAAAATATTCACTTGAAGGAAAAGCATCATCACCCTTAAGACTATCAATGCCATTAAGATCCTCACTTGGAGAAAAATTTCCATCATCGTCATCGGTACCTTGAAAATACTCACTTGGAGGGAAATTATCATCAACATTGTGTGCACCATTGACATAATCATCTTCACTTCTTTTAAAATCCCCACTCGAGGGAAATTCTTCATCATCCTACTTAGTGCCTTGAAAATATTCATCAGTGTCTTGAAAATCCTCACTTGGAGGAAAATCATCGTCATCAACATTGTTTCCTTTAAATTCCCCACTCGGGAAAGAGTGTCCACCAATGGCATAATCATCTTCAATACTTTGAAAATCCCCACTTGAGGGAAATTCTTCATCATCCTCGCTACTTCCTTGAAAATCCTCACTTGGAGGAAAATCTTCATCATCCTCATCGGTACCTTGAAAATCCTCACTTGGAGGAAAATCATCATCACCAACATTGTTGCCTTTAAATTCCCCACTTGGGAAAGAGTGTCCACCATTTCCATAATCATCATAACTACTTTTAAAATACCCACTTGAGGGAAATTATTCATTATCCTCATTCATGCCTTGGAAATCCTCACTTGGAGGAAAATATTCATCGGTATCTTCAAAATCCTCACTTGGAGGAAAATCATCATCACCAAAGTTGTTGCCTTTAAATTCTCCACTTTGGAAAGAGTGTCTACCATTTTCATAATCATCTTCACTACCATTAAAATCTCCACTTGAGGGAAATTCTTCATCATATTCATTGGTTCCTTGGAAATCTTCATCGGTACCTTGAAAATCCTCACTTGGAGGAAAATTATCATCCCAATCATTTAAAATTTGTTCATAGTCTCCACTTCGACCTACATTTTGATTATTTTCAATACTATTAAACTGTTGAACATATTGATCACCATCATATTCCTCCTCTTTATCATTGGTGCCTTCAAAGTCCTCTAATTTAAAAATTTCCTGAGGAACATGTTGAATAACATTGCTTTTGCTATGATCAAGCTTCTGAATAGATGAAAAATATGATGTCTCATTTACATTACAAGTGTTCCCATCTCATTTCCTAGTCCCAAAAGAATAGGTATGCGAACAATTTGTTGATGCCTCAGAAATAAAATCTTCTTTATCTGACGAAGCCATCACTTATCACTAAGAAAATAGAATGATACAAATGTTCACTCTCCCAATGGAAATGTTATAATTTGCAGAATGAACTCCCTCCAAAATCCCCCCAACCAAAATTTCCCCCTAAAATATTCCCTTCAAAATTCCCCCCCTAAAATATTCCCTCCAAAATCCCTCCCCCCAATTTTTTGCCTTTATTATTTTCCCTTCAAAATTAAAAACAACTTTTACTCTTTTGTTTCGTTATTTACTTGTTAATTACAACATTTTTCATGTTTGTTTATTCATCCCACATTCATTAAACTTAATGACGATCCATATAATTTTAGGTATATATGTAGACAATCTTCTTCTTTTTTGTTTATCCCACATTCATTATACTTAATAGTAATGTATATCATATGTGTTATATATACACAGTCTTGCTTTGTCTTTTTACATTGGGTTAAATATTGGGGAGCATTCGTTAAATAATTTGAAGCAATCTAGGGAGAAACATCGAGAAGAAATTTGAGGAGAATCTAGCATTTCAGAGGTTAGTTATTTTTAAAATTCTTACCATTTACCAAAAAACATTTATAAGATCATCTTTGAATCACATAAGATTTTTTCATGCGAAAATTATAAAAAACCCTAAAAGTTTTTAGATGTTTTCTAAATTTTTCTAAAAAAATCACAACTTTTAAAAAAAAATTGAGACCTTTTTCAAAGAAATTTTAACAAAATTCTTAGGATTTTTTGAAAAAAAAAAGGACAAAAAGGAAAATTTAGGTATAGTTTTTTTTTTTAATGTACATTTTTTATTGTTTTTTAGTAAAAAATTTATAGTTTTGGCCCATGGTGGCTAGTGGGAAGAATGCCCCTCCCATGCAAGACCGTGATTTGGCTTACGAGGGTGCTCAGGGTGATGCATGGCATCCCCCCTGCGGCCAAGTCACGGTCAGGCTTGGCCGCGGGGGTTGGGGCCATGCCGGGCATTACCCTAGTCCCCGCCACAACCAAGGCATGGTCGCATGAGCACCATGGGGGGAAAACCCCCAAGGCTTGGTGGAAGGGGTAGTTGGGGCGATTCCCGACATTTCCTTAGCCCCCATAGGCCAAGGCTTGATCCCAACATCGCCCCAATGACTTCATGGGTCAAAAATGTTTTAAATTTTTTTTAACGTAGTTGTTATAGTCAATGTTTTTTTTTAATTTATTATAATGTAAAAGGTCTAATTTTTTTCATATAGGAAAAATGGCAGGATATAGATTATATGTGAATGTATCTGGATCATGACCTGCAATAATGGCATCCAAAATTGCAACTAGGGCCTCCATGAATGCTAGGAAACAAATTGATAACACGACACTTGAGTTGTCAAGGGAAATGAAGAATGTTAGAGAGTGGAAATTTGTGGAAGGTGAAAACAAAATGGAATATTCTTGGTTTGTTAAAGACAAGCAAGGCAACAATGGAGAACATCTATATTTGTATTGTGTCGAGTTTGAACATGTGCAAAGAAATTATCAGACACTTGGCTTGTTACGAGATATATGGTTAGTGTTAGACATATGTTGTTATGCACTCGCCAAACAAGACAAGACTTATATCAAAATTAGATATATTTGAAATTGAGCAATTATAACAAGGATGAATGTTTTACAGAATTATGTGCATCCGTCACTGAAGACATTGAGAAAGGAAATGTAAGTTTTTTTTGTTTTTATTTTTTTATCCTTTATTATTTTTAGTATCATGTTAATTTTTTAATTTTATTTAACACGGAAATTTTATATTTTATTTTTACATGATTTTTTTAACAACATTCACATATGTTAGTGGGGATTTACTCTACAAAGAAAAATATCATGGATGTCATCAATGTCTTTCATATTGAAAAGACACAAGAAGGAAGGAAAAGGAAATAAAAAGTAGTAGAGGTTGAAGTTGCAAGAGTAGACAAAGAAGAACATGAAAGAAGAAAGAAAAGTCATCATTCTAGAAATCCTAAAAAGGTTACATTTGAAAATGAGGAAACTCCAAATGAAGATTTTTTTGAGATTAGTCCCAATGAGGTTATCACTATTTCTCACAAAAAGAATAAACAAGAGAAACACAAAAGAGCGATGCCTGAGGATGATTCCATTCCTATTGATTATGAAGAAATTGTTGACTTAGATGAAACCCATTTAAATCGTAAAAGGAAGAAATCAAATGTTGTTGATGATGAAGAAACCATCGTTAGCTCTGAATATTATAATGAAAGTCCTAAAGGTAGCAGAGAAATAATAACACCATGTGTTGATCTAGAGGATGGTATTATGAAAACAACACAAAATGTCATTCGAAATAGATTGAGGACGACGAACTTAGTTGATGATGCACATACAATTCAGTTGAATGTGAAGTAGCTTTATAAACCCATAGAAGGGAAAGAAAAATATCAAATTAGAAAACCACATCACTTTCATATTCACAATTTGAAAGCATTAATTAGG
This sequence comes from Picea engelmannii, assembly GCA_009831015.1. Taxonomy (NCBI): domain Eukaryota; kingdom Viridiplantae; phylum Streptophyta; class Pinopsida; order Pinales; family Pinaceae; genus Picea; species Picea engelmannii. Next base: position 117,019 of record ML802050.1, read on the forward strand.
TATAATACATATGCACACGTGGTTGACTACATAGTTCTTGTTGAGCCAATGGAAGTTCCTAGGAGGGATGAATTTGATAGATCAAAATGTTTTGATTACAAATATTATGTGATTGGAGGAAATCGTTCTGCAGAGGCTAGAACATAATTGATTCAAGAATATCCCAATAATCCTCTTTTTGAGACAATCAAATGCATAAGTTATGATGGTTTAACATATTCAGAAGCAAATTTGTTGGCATGGGATCATAACACAGATAATGATTACAGAATGCCCATGAATTTCATTCAAATGGTGAGATTCATCCATAATGAGTTTTTTGAAATATGTCATGGGGAGAGATCAAATATTGATGCCAAGTTTCGGAAGCAATGTTGTATGGAAATAGGATTCTCAATTGATGATGAAAATGCAAAGGAAGTGATGTATTTAGAGTTGTGGATAGTTATTTTCAATTGGGATTTAGAACTAGACATGTATGGGATTTGATAGATGAGATCTTCAGCCTATGAAAAAATATTAGTATAAAAAATCAGAGAGTTAAGAAGGATAAACCATTAATATGAAGCACAAGTAACATAGGTCCTAAAATAAAAAAAATATGCCAGAAGATATGACTATAACACCTTGGAGAATGATACAAGGAGTGAAGGATGAGAAACTTATCAAAACTATATTATTACGTGTAAGGTCGGGTGAATTGTCAATGGAAGAAATGTGTGATGAATTTAAAAAGTAAGTTTGTTGAGTTATTTAAATTTATGTTAAGAAAAGAAAACTAATTTTTTTCAGTTTAACATATCAATGTTCTAAGTATTTTATTATATATATCACTTTAACATTATTTATTTTTTTATGTAGTCACAAGGTGTATATCAAAATACACGAGGAAATGTTTAAGATGTTGAATGAAGAAAATTGGGATGATGTTAAACTCAACTATCCAAATTCAAGCTCTACAGTAGTATTGAAACAATTTTTTGTTGCATTCAAAAAGGTATGTTGATTTATTACATTCATATTATTCGTTTGTAGGTTAATTTATTTCTATTTTAATTGTTATAGATATATAACTATATGTTTGTTTCTTTCATTAAATATGCCAAAGAAGAATGCAGATGGAGTACCTGATACCTTCAAAAAATTTATTCAAAAAGCCAAGTTTGAAAGAGAAAGAAGGAGACGTATGCAAACTGTTGAAATTGATGACACTCTTGATCACTACATTTGGAATGGGCTCAATATTGTTCAATATAAAGTGATATTAGGTTATTGTGAACAAATTGCAAATATTGTTCCTAAAAAATAATACTCCCTAGTTATTGTGGATATCCCTCATGGTTATAATATCCAAAACATTGGATATGATATTGAGCCGTATACTTACCAAGTTTTCAATAAAGTGGTTATGGGATTTATGGAAGTCACAACATCACCATTTTGGAGATTTCTAGTTTTTCATTCAGACACACAACAAGGATTAGTACAATCAAGCTTCAAGGGAAAAGAAAAGACAAGGATGTAGCTTATTTAGTAAGATATCGAAAGTTCATGTTTAGCAATTAAGATTATAAATCAATTTTATTAATTCACAAGTTAATTGAATTTGCACTTGTTTATATTACAGGCACAAGCCTAATATTCAAATATCCAATAGAGAACCATTTACACGTGATTTTGAGAGTATACATCTTGTAACTTGGACAAAAGATGATTCTTATAATTCTATTTTGGTCAATGTAAAGGATGGAGGGAAGCCTAGTAGTTTATTGGTTTACAATGTTGTGGTTAGAAATCTAACATATGAGGAAAAAGATTTGAATGAGAGATGGTTAACATTTATCAAAAACCACAAGCATTAATTAATTATTTTATAGATACATTTTCAAATGAAGGGGATTGGGTTTTGGATTTGTTCTCGGGTTTAAGTAAGAATTATGATCTAACATTTATGAAATCATACTTCAATCTTATATTATTTTTAGTTTAGGTATTTTTACAGTATTTAACTTAATTATTTATTTTGTATTTGGTGATTAGGTACAACATTAGTGTGGTGTTTACAAAAAGGAAGAAAATGCATAGCCATTGAAAGTGACCCAATATAGTGCGATTGTATTCAACAAAGAATTAATGTTATTCTAGCTCTTCCATATGAAATGCAAGAAGTTGGCTTGGGGAAAGGATATTTTAGTGAATCAAAGGTGGAAAAAATGTCAAAGGAACCTCAAGTACCATTAGGAGGATTGATTGGAAAGGATCACTTTAGAGAACTTGTGGATATCAAAGACCTAATGGAAGAGAAAAATGACACAATGGAAGCACAAAATGATGTCGAAGAAGATGATAATGTGTCTGTTGATAATGATGAATTTGGGATATATGATATTGTTGATTATTTTTAAGATTCCCTTGAAGACGATGCTCAATTTTGCAAATTTTTGATAAGCTATAACTATAATGTTTTGACTTTCAGATTTTAAAATAAGAATGAATATGTATCTATTGTTGTTTTATGATGAATCTTTTTTATTGTTTTTTTTTTACTTTTATTTGTATGTGAATCACTATACTAGGGAAAATTTTATTAAATGTTGTCATTTTTTTACTTCGAATGTATAAAAATATGGGAAAATGTTAATTTTTATAAAATTTTCATTTTTGGGGTTCAATTATGCCCATAAAAATGTTTTATTTGACATGTTATTTTAAACAAATAGGTGCCAAAATGTATAGGTTTTTTATTATATATGGCTGTAAAATGCATATTGTTTTGCTAAATATTAAAAAATAATGTTATTTAACTAAAGTATTTTCTATGTATTGAAGTAAAGGTAAACAATGTGTTAAAAATTATGTTTTCCACTATGTTTTAAAAGTATGGAACCATAAATTAATTAAGGAGACACAATTGTATGAAAAATATTAATTTCAAAAAAGTAAATGGTAAAAAATATTTTTAAGATTGAAAGAAGCATGGGAAAATGACTAAAAACATCGTTAAAAAAATAATTTAAAAAAAAATGAAAATAGATGAAAAATAAGCATTTAAAAAATAATGTGGAAACATTATGGATCGGAAAATTATACATATATTCATCGTATTCAGACTAAGATATTGTAATCTAACCTAATTACTCTTATCTCCATATAAGTTTATCTACTATTGTTTCATCTATTATGATGTCAGTATAAGCAATGGAATTAGATCTATCCCTTTAAATGTAGGTGTAAACAAAGTAGAGCTTATGGTTCAATAAAAATCATTTTGGGTGGATACCAACAAGAATTAATTCACTATACATTGGTGGGGATTTGATCAAGAGGATCACAGCGACAAAGAACACTCATTGCAGCATGGGCCAGACCTTTCTTTAGACCTTACACCTACAGGAGGGGACCATTGCTACATAGTAATTCATTCCCTCTTGGATCGGAAGGAGGTGAAGAAAACCTATCCATGGGTCGCTCTCACCCCAATAGAGAGACAACGAACTCATCTATTCTAATATTGAGAATACAACATAGACCTAGTGTGAAAGATACAATAATTTAGATCGATTCGGTCTAGAGCACCTGTTCCTACCTACTCTACATGGCGTATGGACATCACCTTCAAACCTACTAGCTTGGAACTTATATCCTACTATGCTACAGGTATCAACCATGCAACACATACTAGTCATTTATTCTCTCTCATCTCTTTGCTTCCCGCTTTCGATAAAGGCAAAGTACGCTTGTGAGGAAGACTAAGTACAAACGAAAATCATGTCTAAATCATGCTTATAAGGAGAATTAAAGGGAAGGCACGAAATTCCATTGAATGTGCTCTACTTCTAGGAACAATGTGAAGTACACCAAAAATAGTAACACGGTATGCATTATTGGTAACAAATCTTGGTCTTCTTGGAGAAGCATGCGAGATCGTCTCATTTAAACTCTTGTTGTCCCTGATGTATAGTTAGTATAATAGAGCTACGTGGATTAAGTAGCCTACTAGATTTAGTATGGATGATGTAGCTATGATACATGGGCACTGGCCCATGTTCGCTTCTTCTAAGAATGGTGGCTTATTCAAATGGTTTCTTCTATGTTTCCTAGATGTTAAAAATAGGTATCTCTGGTTCTGTTTCATGGATGTAAGAGATGCAAGGGCTAAGTTTACATATGGTTTCTATGTTGTTATTGGTGGTAAACATAGGCAATGAACAAATATAAGGCAGTGAGTAGCCTCGTTAACTGGGCACAGATAATGAATGGATGAATTGATGCACGTACAGTCACTGGATATTAATCTTCTTGGGAAATTGAATATGCATCTGTATCTGGGACTGCACCCAAAACCAGGATTGGTACCGGACTTCATGCTTCCTTTACACATGTGACTTCAGTATGACTATAAGCATTCATTTCTCCATTGATCCAGCCCAACCAAAGGTCCAAGTTGGATCTTCTTACTTTAAACCCTTTTCTTTACTTATGTAATTATCCATTCGGCTCAAGTAGGTGATTTTATTCCCTCCATAGCCGCAAGAACCTATTAATGTCTTGGAAATAAAACATCATCGTAAAGTGATGCCACCCTAATAACCAAATCGGTCAAATACAAATGCTTATAGGTCAACTGGATATGGAAAAATCATTGCTACTTTATTAAGATTTGGATATCAGTCGGCTTGGAGTCAAAGGGAAGCATTGCAATTTGGGTAAGGCTGTCTTTATTTTCCTTTAACGTGTTGTGTTCTTGCAGGGTGACCGGCATGGTTCTCTTCTCTCTCCCTGTCTTTTATGCTTCCAATAATCTCACCAATGCCCATGGCTATGATATTGATGGATCAATTGGTTCTCATAAAGAGGAACAATTCTATATCATTTATATAAATACATGGTTTATATTCTGTTGATTTCATGACATATCATAAATATCATTGAGTACGACAAGATCGATGACCTAACAATCTAAATATCCCTAAGAAAGGGCATAGGATACCAGGTTTTTTTTGGTTTTCTAACCCCTAATTCCCCTAATGCCAAACCATCATAGGTACATGGTTTAATGAGAGGTTTTGGGTGCTCACCTATCCCTATAGAAATGATCACTTTTTTGGGGTAAATGAGAACTTATACCCCTGTGCTCCTGATCTCGTTCAGTATTTGGTCATTCCACTCTGCTATGAATGATTTATTTTGAATATCTAAATCAGAATGGACTGTAACTACTGAATCAACTACTAAATCGATTGTTTCAACCGTGCTTCATGAGTAGGATAATAAACTGTCCTCCTACAAGTTGGCTTTTAGGGGTATTATTATTTCAGTATCTGTAGTGTAGATTACAGAATCTCCACTTATACCTAAAAGTATGAATTTCTCTAAGTAAAGGCGATGTCTCCAACGGGGTAAAAATGCATGAAGTAGCTCTGATCTCGCGACTAAATGTTATTTGCACCAACTAGGTCTAGGTTTAGATAAAAAGGGTTAGTTGTGAGTTGGTTGATATAGGGGCTAATTAGTAGTTTTGTCCTATATTTCACTGGGAATTAGGCTCATAAACCATCAAAGCATAAAAACATAGGTTTTTCATCCTAATGGATGAACTAGGACCCAAATAATATCAAAATCTCTGTAATTGGATCTTAATCTAGATGTTTTGCTATGTTAGGTTGTGGGCTCAAATGCTACTATCTATACTTCTTGTTAAGTGTGTTCAATAGTTGCAAGGATCCCCTTGGTCATGGGCATAGACATGTTCATGAGGGATCAAAATTAGGATTGGTTTCATAATTGGTGAGTGGAAGCAAAGTACAACTTGGATAGAAGAGATAGAGCAAGGGTGAGTCATGGGTTAAGGGGACCTTCCCAACATTGTGATTGAGAAATCTAATGCATGAAAATTATTCTCATGGAGGTTATGGATCATGGGGATACTTCACCTGAGCCAGGAATAATAAGAAAATAAAATATCTAATATGTCTACGATATAACAAATAGCAGCAAGTATCATTACCAAGTTGTTACATAACAAAGAGCAAGAGGGAAATACACATAGATATAAAGGTGTTTCAATTCTAGCAGTAGTATAACTTGTAGTTTTTATTCGTATAATCTTTATAATATAATATTATATTATTATATTGGTGTAAATAAAATTTCCACTTAGACCTCATAGCTTAGAGATCGAGTAGCACCATAAGTAGGATGAGTATAAATCAATAGGAACAAAGAGTAGTAGCAGTGGTTCATGTGTCTAAAAGAGGTGGTTGTTCCTTTCATGTTGTTGATAACTAGAATATGAGATGCAAGCTAGTATTAGTGATGGTCTCAAAATCTAGTATTATGATCTTGTGGTGCATGAAGAGGAAGCAAGAACAGAGTAGTTCCCATCGTGATGTTGATTCTCTCATGGATATATCTAAGTTATAACCAACCACGCCTTTTAGTTCGTTGATTTTTTGTTCCCATAAGACACATGTGATCAAGTTGAGATATCGAAAAATATGTAACTGTACATGGATGGTTCTTCATTGCTAAGTGGTTGGGATGAATTGTTCCTTCAGATCTCCTACCTGTATTGATCATAGATAAAGATGATATTAATGATAAGGGTAATAAATCTGGGTATAATGAATAGATAAATATAATTTTGGGGTGTCGGTCTAAATGCTATAAATGCTCAAAGAATAGGTAAAGGGGGGTAAATTTTCAATTTCACATTAGGAAGGGTTCTTTAATTGACGTTACCACCTTTGACACTCGTTCCCACATTTGATATGTTACCAACCATTGACTACCCACATTTTACACTAGTAGGTGAACCAAAAAGAACAATGTCGGGAATTTGGACCCCCGGGCAATCATATCCACACATAATCTACACTACATGAATTATCCACCAAGAATCTATACTATCTACCAATCTCCATGATGCTACAAAATATCCACGGTGGCAATTTCTCTCTCTTCGTTAGCTTATTTCAAAGTAGCGTAAAATCTTTTCTAGTGTAATTCCAATTTAATTAGTCATAATGGATCTTGCATTAGGTGTTATCCTGGCCCTAATAGGTATCTCACTACTTTATGCTCATTATTTAGTATCAAAGCCTTAGGTTCTTATTATGTCTTATAATATGTTTCTCATTGCTTGACTACCTTCTATTATATCTTTCTAATTAATATCACATCCTTATAAAAGCATACCAATCCCATGCTCGGCCAGATCTTTTAGCAATACGCCAACTTCCTATAACTTATGGGAGCATCCTATGATAGCAAGGCATGTTGAAATATAATATTATTATTCTATAAACTTTATTACTTTCTATTATCTCCTTGTAGTTAAAGAGTATATCATATGCATACTTTCTATACATGATCCTAGGAGTTTTTTATTGTATTTATTTATCACAAAAGGAGACCTTCATACCAATTTTAACTACTAGAAGCTCATAACTATTATTTCTTTAAGACCCTAAATATATGAATTAAGGAGAATAAAAGGACATTTATTAATTCATTAAGACTCTAACCTATCTAATTGCTTTCTAAGATAACCTTACCTAATCCCTACTTACTAATACCTTACTTTTATTAATAAGCTTAAGAAATTTATGTAGCTCGCGTAATCTCTACGATCCAAGCGTAATAGCTCATTGGTACAGCTCTCTAAAAGAACCTACAAATAGTAATAATCAATGGGTCACTAGCACGGGAGTATGGAAGTTTTGGAAACGTATAAAGGAACTATCAATGATCAAACGTAACTTCACATCCAGTTATTATAACAACAACCAAACCTTACCCAACCCCTACTGAACACTCATATTGTTTTCCAAGAGATAGAAGTTGAGCGTGAAAGAAAGTTGCACATCTCATACCAAACCATAGGGCACTTAGTCCCAGTAAAACAACAATTCGAATAGACCAGCCCCATTTCATGCTACTACACACACAAGAACCATACTCATACTAGGATACTATAACTACACTACAACTTCTTCCATACCTCCGAAGCTCAACCCTTAGTGAAATCACAAGGTTGGACTCAGCGGGCGACGGGAAAGTGATTTTTGACCATTGTCATGTTGTTTATGGTTCGATAAGGAACTATCGTGATTGATTCACGTGCACTTATCTCCATGATGTAACGCATAAATAGCTCTCATAAATCCATAACTAGGCCCAATGGATGCTTTACTCAATTAAGGAGGGGTGGTTGTCACCTTGATCCGTTAGGGTCGGGTATTTTTCCAATGGTTGGCTAACTCTATTAGAGTACATCGATAAAATGTTGGAACTAATATGGGAAATTTAGACAACATTAGCAATTGATAACATAGAAGAGACATAGCCAGGGAATCAGAACACATGAGCCCAAAAATACTATAAAAATTTGGACGTGGGAAAAGGAATTTGACTACCGATGGCATAAACGTATGCTTAACTATCACATCAATAAAAAAAACTAATACATCAATTACACAGTTATGAGATGCGAACATACGAACGGAACACGAAAACTTAATAAGCAATAAGAAAAGAGATGTTGATCAATTCATGATGTATAGTTCTTAATACAATCATACATAATAGACACATATTGGTCATACTATTGATTTGATATGGGTGGGACATAGAAAATTTTGAAGATAGAGGTGTAAGGGTGATCAGTGCAGGTATTGGTGTTGCTCAATGAATCGATCATATCATGTGTGTAAGAGGTCGCATGGATCAGAACATGCAATATATGGATTGGATTTAAACCATTTAAATTTGTATCTGACTTTGGTTTTTTCTTTTTTCTCCCTCCCTTACTATAGTCTAGCGCTTATATACTATAATTATCAATTAAATAGATCTAGAGGATTCAATGGATCTAGAGCTAGCAACAGTTTAGCATCATCCAAGTAAGCATCTGAGTTAGTTTAAGCATATCCAATTAACTAAGAAGCAACAACACCAATAGTAACAGTTGCTAGAGTTGCAATTACATTTGACCCAAATCAATTGATCTTGATCTAGTTACATGTCGAATTTTATATCTTGCATATGCAAAAGCAAATATACAATCATTAGTCAAGCTAGTTGGTCCCTATAGTTTCATATTTTTTGGGGTAGTGATCAACCTAACTGGATCCAGATATAAAACTACTGAAGCTCGTGCCTCTGGTTCTTAAACTTCTATTGTTGGTGGATTGATAAACCAAATGAAACAAACCTTTGAAACCGATGCATCTTTGTTAGATCTGTTGTTTACCTTGTTGAGTGAAACCTACACCTTATCCGAGTGTGACCTATACTTGTAGTCTCTCTACACGTGCACCCATCCAATGTGCTATCCTACATATTATCCATCTATTCGCACTATGCCCCACCTTCTCTCACGATGCGGGTAACTAGGTAACATATAGGTACACTGGTAGATCCTCCTAAACTATGAGCCTAAGAGATCATCCATTAAAATGCATTAGATAGCTCATCTCCTCTACAAGTATCCATGATTGTGATTGTTTGGTAAGTTGTCTGCCTCTATGCGGTCAAACCGAACCTCACCCTGTCACTTTATCAAATAATAATAATAAGCATAGTTCCTAGTTCCTACTCTTATCTAATAAATAAAGCATATTTTCTCTTTCCTACACTAAATATAGAAACCTAAATACTATACTAACTAAAGTATAAGTCAAGTTCCTAATCTTACAAATACCTTTAATAGATAAACCTTTGTTACTGTATAACTCCTTAAATATAATCTGACTAATATAGAGAATCGTAAAGAAGATAAATAATAGCAAGGATCAATCTAATTAATTCCTTAATACTCGAGATTAATATTGATTATGATTCCTACTACTCTATATATATTAATATTCTCTATAGATACTTTATTTTTCACTCTGTAACTTATTATTTTAAATACTAAAATCAACTATCTATCTCTATATCTTCCCTGATCTCTATCTATATCTACCTATATCTCCTACAAAGGACAAAAGAGACATCTACATCCTACATAAATCCAAGGTCTAAAGACATTAAAACCCAATCAATAATCCTAGTTCCTAATCATACTTCCAACAACTTCTAAGCTCTAAAACCCCTCTGAATGAACATCCAAAAGAATCCCCCTCAAGGAGAAAATCTTCCAAATGTCTCCAAAGGAGAAACCCTCTTCTATTTAGTAAAATATAAACAATGTTCGCTTGGGGTGGAGGAGAAATCACTCTGAAGGAGGAGATGTTCCTAATGACTTCGAAGGAGGAATAAAGGGTAAAAGGACCTACCATCTCATCGTGGTTCCTATCCAAACTTCTAACCACCTCATAAAATCCTAGTGGCTACTAAGATAAATTATAGTTGCACCCTCATTCCTCAACATCATAAATCTAGTATGAGGGACTCAACTTATGGTTGTCGAAAGCAACAAGTATGATTTACGAAGTCACAAGCAAAGGAAAGTTATATTCATAAGTGTTTATGACAACCACATGTTCATTGGAAGATTTCTTACTACTAGATATTTTATGAGCAGCGGTAGCTCGGGCTTGCACCTACTATCCTAGTCTCGTGAGTGTGACACTACACTCCAAATCTCGTTCACATAATTTGCTCCACCCAGCACGGGTGTCTGTTTCACCTCCATACTTTTAGATACAGTTAAATGCGAGACCATTTAGATTTTACTCTCCTCCAACCAAAACCTAAATATATGTAGCCATGTCTCAACCATCCCACCCCGTTCATCTGTCACCATGAACCTATCAATTCTTTCTGGTGAATAAGACACCCTGTACGTGCATCCTGTGGCTTCCAAACGTGGGACGAGTTTTCGTTTCAACCCTTGTCCATGTTGATCCTGACACCAACAAGTGATATTATATAGCTTGATTCGGTTTGATATTATGTCTACCCTCCATCAAAACCTGTATCATACAAGCCTTACCCATCCACCTTTGACTCATAACATAGAACTGTCACACACCCACTACGGGAACTAATAATTTTCGGCTTTTTCCTTCTTTTCCCCAAGGAACAGAATCCCTGAGTTCCTATGGGGCCTGATGCAGACCCTACCATCCCTTATCCTTATCCATGTGATCATTGGTTATGACCATAGGCCAAGCCAAGCGGCACCTTTCGCATTTCGCGACTCAGCGATGCAAGAGAGTCAAGTCTTTCGACTCTTCAAACCCCAAAATGTTGAAATGTCGAACCCCGGAAGGGCTGGTGAGTGACAAGCTCCCCGCTTGGGTCTTGACCACGTGACCCTGTTCCATGACCACGCGCTTAATCAACAAAGAATTTACCAGCTTTTTGTGATTCAGGGAATCGCGATGCAATGTCTCTTCCTCTCCCTTTCAAATCCCCGAAACTCCGAAATCTCCAAAGTTCCCCTCCAAAGGGAGATCAACGGCTATAAGTCTCCCCTGATCCGACGGTTTGGATCCTTTCGGGATTTCATGGATCAAGAGTCCCGACTCTCTTACTCTTTATAACCCTGGTAGCCGAAATACCAAAATATCTTCGCTGAGAGATCAACAGTCCATGTCCCTCTTGAACCAACGACTACGATCCCACTGGATCGACGACCCACGTCCTTTCGGGGTTTCGAAATTCATGATTTCACACACCCACTCCAACAATACGTCGTGTTTCGTGACTTCGGGAGTTTCAACGCAAAGCGCCCCGGTTCCTTGTCCACAAAACTTCTGAAATCCCAAACCCCGGTATGCCGAAACCTGTCCATGTTTCGTGACCCGGCACTACTCCTCCAAACGCTTTCGAGATTTCACATTTCGAGACTTCGCGAATCCTGTTGCTCCAATTCCTTGACCTCTCATACTCCCAGTATCCAAAGTACCGAAGTGTCGAATCCCAAAATTCCGGTCCTCCTTCTCCTGAGCGATATCAACGGCTCAAAGCCTCTCCTGATCGCACGGCCCAGAACCTTTCGAGGTTTTATGGGTCAAGAGTTCAGAACTCTTACCTCTTGTTTTCCCGGTAACCGAATTACCGAAATATCCTTTCGGGGATTTCCCCGAAACATCAACTGTGTGCACCTTTCGGGATTTGCGATTTCGCGAATCCGCCGCGACCAAACTCTTGGTCCTTCAACCTCCCGATATCTAAAACCCCGATGGATTTGGATCTCTGCCGCGTGTCCTCTAAAATGGACAGTCCAGATCTTTTTGGGACTTTGATGAGTCCTCACCTTTGTGTATGCAAGGGTTAAACCTTGTGCAGCTTCTCTTGGATCCGATGGTTATCGGATATCCACGCGAGATCTAACGGTAGTTGTACTGTCCATTCAGATCCTCTCCTCTTACACTCTATATTGTGTGCCTGGACGTAGGATTTCAATGGTCCAGATCCACACTCTACAGTTGATCTAAGGGTTGTTGTTTCTCTTCCTCCTGAGCTTTGGCTTTCTTCCTGATCTCAGAATATTCCAACGTTTCAAAGGTCTCAGCCTTCGATCTTCTATTTCAAGCTGACTATTGGGTCTCGCCAGCACTTATGAAAAGTGTTGTCCCTCCTGAGCTTTATCAGCTATGAAGGAATTAAGAGTTTTTCTCTCTTTCTTCTGGGCTTGACTCTTAGAAGAGTCTTTTGCGCACCCCTTGTGCTCATTCATCAAGTCTAGGACTTAAGTGAGTCTCGGTCTCTACTTGCCTCGCAGGGAGCCTGTGCATAACTACATTATCTCTCTTGAGCTTAATAGATTTCATCCTCCAAGGGACTCTAGACAACTAGGAAGGTTGGCATGTGTACATGAGACTATGCCTAAGGTCGATGAACTCACTGTTCGTGGCTCTAACTCAAGCCGCCTCAGGACACAAGTATTTACAAGTACCAATCATGTCCTATCCATAGAATCTCTTACTGGCCTAATTATAAAACCAAGCAATAAGGAAAGAGACACAGTATATCCATTCAAAAATCAAGCATAATTCCTGAAACATACACTGTATAACCAAATTCATGCCCAGTTACAGCTAAATTACACAGAGTAAGAAATCACTTATCTATTACAGGTTGCCTCCAACCAACTGACTGTGGGTGTTTGTCCTTCCACCCAACCATAGGCTCAGAGGCATTCAATATTAGCACTCTGGCCACCACCGTGCCAAGCCATGATATCACCAGGGAA
>ML802050.1:134211-147960 GCA_009831015.1 Picea engelmannii
AATTTTCCCAAAACCTCAGTCCTCCACCACTTGTCCTCTAGCGATGAATGGTCCCGACGCTTTCAGGACTTCGTGGCCTGGGACCTCTAGTCTTCCAAACTCTTACCTCTCGGACTCCCGGCATCCGAAACTGCGAAATTCTCTCTGACGATCAATGGTCCAGATCGCTCCTTGATCAAGGGCTGTGATCTTTTCACAAATTTCTCATTTCTTATCCCAAGTCCTTTGGTTTTGCAAAATTCCAGTATCTCTTCACAACTAACCAGTGCGCTACTTCTCTGAGATCGAACAACTTGAAACATTTCGGTTCTTTCTGAATGGATCTTGACTCCCAATCATATCCAATCTTCAAAAATCTTTTTTGAAGGATTTCTCCTGCTATCTCTTTTGAGATTTTAGGTTACTTACAGGACTAATCTCATAGTCATAACTCATACGGATGTCACCCTCTCTTTATGGAAACAACCAACAAGGGTCACTCTTGGGATTTAGCAACAGTCCCAAAGGACTCCTCTTAATCTTTCTCAAACAGATTACCCTTGTTATCGATCCTAACCATTATAGGTCAGGTAATCTGACCCTACATATTTTCATCAGTCCTCTCAATCATGAGGAGTTATAGGCTCAGAGTTTAGTCTTTTAATAATGCAGTAATCATAACTTCCTAAGGACCCTACCAGTCCTTACCAGATTTCCCAAATCATGAAGGAGTTCTTCATTTGGATCTTAATTCTTACCTAACCAGCCATCTCAATTGCAAGAGACTCTACCTACTTTAGTACGTAGCCATCGTCACACTATAACCGAACAACTCAGTTCATGTCCCTTTTTTGGCTAGTGCAGCTTCATAGCATAATTTATTCCACCTTTGTTATTCACACTCAGGTCTTATCAGTAATACTGATCAGTGCATTCCTACTCCTATAAGAGTAGTTATCATTTTGACAAAGGAACAATATAATTCCTTTGTTGGAATTCAACAAGAAATCCCAAAATCATAGGTTCAACCTGCAGCCCTTCTCCTCAAGGAGTAAATGCAAATAAAAACATCTCCTTACGTGGCTCGTACACGAGCCCAAGCAGGCCAAGTGTTGTAACCATGCTCTGATACCAATTTGTCAGACACCCACTACGAGAACTAATATTTTTCGGCTTTTTCCATCTTTTCCCCGAGGAACAGAATCCCCGAGTTCCTATGGGGCCTGATGCAAACCCTACCATCCCTTATCCTTATCCATGTGATCATTGGTTATAACCATAGGCCAAGCCAAGAGGAACCTTTCGCATTTCGCGACTCAGTGATGCAAGAGAGTCAAGTATTTCGACTCTTCAAACCCTGAAATGTTGAAATGCTAAACCTCGAAAGGGCTGGCGAGTGACAAGCTCCCCGCTTGGGTCTTGACCACGTGACCCTGTTCCGTGACCATGCGCTTAATCGACAAATCACTTATCGGCTTTTCGCGATTCAGGGAATCATGATGCAATGTCTCTTCCTCTCCCTTTCAAATCCCTGAAACTCTGAAATCTCTGAAGTTCCCCTCGAAAGGGAGATCAGGGGCTGTAAGTCTCCCCTGATCCGACGATTTGGATCTTTTCAGGATTTCATGGATCAAGAGTCCCGACTCTCTTACTCTTTATAACCTCGGTAGCCGAAATACCAAAATATCTCCACTGAGAGATCAATGGTCCATGTCCCTCTTGAACCAATGGCTACGATCCAACTGGATCAACAGCCCACATCCTTTCGGGGTTTCGAAATTCACAATTTCACACACCCACTCCAACAATACATCGTGTTTCGCGACTTCGGGAGTTTCAATGCAAATCACCTTGGTTCCTTGTCCTCGGAAATTCCAAAATCCCGTACCCCAGTATGCCAAAACCTGTCCCTATTCCGTGACCCGGCACTACTCCTCCAAACGCTTTCGGGATTTCTCATTTTGGGACTTCGTGAATCCTGTTGCTCCAATTCCTTGACCTCTCGTACTCTCGGTATTCGAAGTACCGAAGTGTCAAATCCCAAAATTTCAGTCCTCCCTCTCCTAAGCGAGATCAATGACTCAAAGCCTCTCCTAATTGCACAGCCCAGATCCTTTCGGGGTTTTATGGGTCAAGAGTTTATAACTCTTACCTCTTGTTTTCCCGGTAATCAAATTACCAAAATCTCCTTTCGTGGATTTCCTCGAAACCTCAACCACGTGCACCTTTCGGGACTTCAGGATTTGCAATTTCGTGAATCCGCTGTGACCAAACTCTTGGTCCTTCAACCTCCTAGTATCTGAAACCTCGATGGATTCAGATCTCTACCACATGTCCTCTGAAATGGATGGTCCATATCTTTTCAGGACTTTGACGAGTCCTCACCTTTGCATATGCAAGGGTTAAACCTTGTGTAGCTTCTCTTGGATCCGATGGTTATCGGTTATCCATGCGAGATCTAACGGTAGTTGTACTGTTCATTCAGATCCTCTCCTCTTGCACTCTATCCTGTGTGCCTGGACGTAGGATTTCAATGGTCTAGATCCACACTCTACAGTTGATCTAAGGGTTGTTGTTGCTCTTCCTCTTGAGCTTTGGCTTTCTTCTCGATCTCGGAATATTTCGAAGCTTCAAACGTCTCAGCCTTTGATCTTCTACTGCAAGCTGACTATTGGGTCTCTCCAGCACTTACGAAAAGTGTTGTCCCTCTTGAGCTTTCTCAGCTATGAAGGAATTAAGAGTTTTGTGCTCTTTCTCCTGTGCTTGACTCTTAGAAGAGTCTTTCGCGCACCCCTTGCGCTCATTCGTCAAGTCTAGGACTTGAGTGAGTTTCAGTCTCTACTTGCCTTGCAGGGAGCCTGTGCATCGCTACACTACCTCTCTTGAGCTTAACAGGTTTCTTCCTCCAAGGGACTCTAGACAACTAGGAAGGTTGGCATGTGTACATGAGACTATGCCTAAGGTCGACGAACTAATCGTTCGTGGCTCTAACTCAAGCCACCTCAAGACACAAGTATTTACGAGTACCAATCATGTCCTATCCATAGAATCTCTTACTGGCCTAATTATACAACCAAGTAGTAAGGAAAGAGACATAGTATATCCATTCAGAAATCAAGCACAATTCCTGAAACATACACCGTATAACCAAATTCATGCCCAATTATAGCTAAATTACACAAAGTAAGAAATCAATTATCTATTACAGGCTGCCTCCAACCAACTGACTGTGGGTGTTCGTCCTTCCACCCGACCATAGGCTAAGAGGCATTCAATATTAGCACTCTGGCCACCCCCGTGCCAAGCCATGATATCACCAGGGAACTCCCACTCTTCTCGAGGGTTCTCTCTCTGTTTCAATTTCTATTTGGGTCTTGTTTTCTGCAACTCAGAGCTTTCTCACTCGTTTGTGGCCTCGGCGAGGTTTCTCAGATGCTCTTTAGCATCAAGCTCGCGGCCTTATGTTCGTGATCCACTGGAGACCTTCGCACCTCTCCCCTTGTGAGCTCTCGTTCTCGTCTCATGTGTCCTTCTCCTCTCCTCTGTGTCCCTCTTACATTGGATGGTTTCACCGACCTATCCTTTTCCTTCTGTCAAAAGCAAACTCAGGTCTGCAGGTCCTTGCAGTACTTTGGGCTAACAACCCATGTTTCCATTTATTGGGGGTGGTTGGTGATTCAACCATCATTCTTTCTTCATTGATTGTTTTCCTTTCCTTGGGATTCGAAGGAGGTTTGTCATCCTTATCATGAATATTTGGGGTTATTTGATATATGGACCCTCTTGTATGGTTTTCACATTCTTCCTCTAGTGATATCATGGCCAGTACTTTCAAGGCTTCACCCCCACAATCAGTTATTGGCAACTCAAACAATAATACATTTACATTTTCCTCATGCATTAGCATGGTAATTCATATTCTATGATTAATTACAAATTTGGGGAAACAGGGGTGTTACAAGAACCATGGCGGGTCCACTCAAAACGAGCTTCTTGCATGGCCTGGCTTCAAATTCCTAGCCCCGACCACATGGAGAAGGGCGATAAATACACTTAGCAAGGTTGGTGTGCTTCTAAAGAGGGAGAAGGGAAGTTACCTCATGCCATCAATAATAAATTCACTTACCTTGTTTTAACCTCTATGTGGACTATTGGAAATCGTCCCACTTTCACCTCTTGGGACCTAGGTATCACTAAATGGCATACATAAGGTACTCTTATTTCTCCCCTGCATGTTACGTAGTGCCTGGTCTAACACCTCATTTGTTCAGGGACTAAGGTGCCTTACATATATAGTAGAGCTTTGTGGCCACTACATTCTATAGTGGGTGCTTGTTGTAACACACCCCTAGCCACCTAGGTTGGGCCATGCTACCTCGTAGTTACATTCTTGATAAGTTCTTATACAGATTTGGTAGTACAACCCAGGCTTAGGCCACTAGGTTATACCACTCGAAGACTCATGTAGAACATCATACAAATAAAACTTAACAGACAATTACATTCTACTAATACATATATTAATGTGGAAATAACAGTAAATCCTATGCATACAACATATACAGGATAAACTCATAAATATAAAACATTTACAAATACACAACATGCAATTGAACACATAAATGGTACTTATGTTTTTATAGAATACCACCAAATATGTGCAAACCTTCCACGAACCTCCCATCCTTAGACCACATTTCTCATCACTCTCAGCAGTGGGTCACCCCCGATATGAGACTAAAATCCACCTGGATAAAGGTATTCCTAGGCTAGGATGAGACAATTGGAAGTTGCACAGTCAACAGGAAGGATTTTTTCCCAGAAACCAACTCACACTAACAGCCTACAACATCTCATTACCCACATGCTTATCCCACCACATGAAGTGTGCCCTTTCTATGCTCAATAGTCCTTCGGTTTCCCCACTTCCCTTCTAGGGCTTCAACAATAGGCCATACAAGAATTCTCAAAGAACTATAGTTGTCATTGAGCTCCCTCTAGGAAAATCACTTCTCCAACAACCTCTCTCACCTGGAGAGAGTTGCTTACGAGCATGACAACCTGCTTCTTTTGTCCAACTCCGAAGTCAATCAAGTAAGGGTGATGGTCATAGCAAAGCTCGAGTATAGAAGAGATGATGGCAGCAAGCCACGCTCAGTCAAGGAACTGTGTTGGAAACAACAGCAGTCTGTTAAGAAACAGTACGAGCTCAGGAAAAGTATATTTTCACTATACTTCACAGGAAAAGTACGGGATAGCTCAAAAATGTTGTAGGTTCCATAGGTGTGTGAATGTTGCAAAGGCCAATGATGGAGGGGATGGCTCAGTGCGTGAGTCTGTGAGTGAATGGGGAAAGATGTCAAATAGACTATTTTCCCCCACTTATATTTGCATGCACCATGATTGACGCATGGCTCTCTTGGATCTCATCTCTCTCCACTTGGGATTCATTCCCTCTTCCATGAGACTTAGGATAAAACAATTATCCTCACCTTAGTCTTTAGGAAATAATAATATAGTATTCTCTTGGGGTTAAGCCCTCAATCTTAGCCCTTTTTCCCTAGTCTATTATCCTTCCCTTTTCTTAGTCTTTTAGCCCTCCATTTCCCTGCCTACTGGATCTTAGTCCCCCATTATCTTTTATCATGGTCAGTATACACGCAGCGATGCATTTATATTAATGATATGAGTATTTACATATAAAAAAACAGGCTCTTTGGCCTAATCAACACATAAGCCTCCTAGCTTATAATCACTTGGATTAACAACCTACAAAACATGTTTATAATTCAGCAGTATCTTGGCCTTTAGGTATTACAATCCCCTCCCCTTATTTATGCACTATCCTCAATGCATCTTGTTTACATACTACATCAATATTTTCAAAAATATTCAAAAAGATGCAGGTATTATGTCTGCATGGCATATTCATGCTCCCAAGTTGTATCCTCGAGACCATACTAGGTCCATTGGACCTTTACAATCTCTATGGCTCAATTCTGGAGTTTCTTGATCTTTCGGTCCAGTATGCACATCGGTAGCACTTGAAAAGTGCCTTCTTGTTCCACCTGAATCACATTCCAATCAATAACATGATTAGCATCAAGTATATAATTTTTTAGCAATGATACATGGAATACATTATGAATAGTCATAGATGAACGTAAATCAAGCATATAATCTACAGGCCCAATCCTCTATGGGATTTCAAACAGCCCACAATAATGAGCCACCAACTTTGAACAATTTCCCAACTTCAGGGAACTTTTGTTGGCCCTCACTTTCAAGAATACATGATCACCCACGCAAAATTCCCTGTGAATTCTCCCCTTATCAGCATAGATTTTTTGCCTGCCTTGAGCAGTCTTTAAATTATGCCTTATTTTTTACATCTTCTCTTCCATTTCCCTGAGCAAATCTAGCCCAACTACTGCTCTATCTGTTGGGTTGTCCCAACTAACTGGTGTGTTACACTTTCTTCCATAAAGTGCCTCAAATGGGCTCATATTCAGAGATGCTTCATACCCATTGTTGTAAAAAAACTCTACCAAGTGTAGATAGTATTCCCATTTTGATGGTTTATCCATCACGTACATACTCAACATATCCTCAATCACTTGGTTCACCCTCTCTGTTTTCCCATCAGATTTTGGATGATAAGTTGTGCTAAAATTCATATTTGTTCCAAATCCTTTAAACAATCCTTTCCATAACTTTGAGGTAAACTTTGGGTGTCTGCCAGACATAATTTTCTTGGAAATACCATGCAATCGAGCTACTTCCCTCATATAAATATCAGCAACATTGGTTTCCTTGTGAGTAAGATTCACTGGAATGAAATTATGGGTAGCTTTGGTAAGATTGTCCACCACTACCATGATTGAATCATGTTGCTTGCTTGTTCTGGGAAGTTTGGTGATGAAGTCTATTGTCACCACTTCCCACTTCCACTCAAGGATAGGTAATGGATGCAAAAATCCAGTTGGGTGTCTATGCTCATCCTTGACCTTTTGACACTCCCAACATTTGGCAATGTACTCAACAATTTCTTTCTTCATGACTGCCAATAATATTGGCTCTTAACTACTGCAATTGTTTTCTGATACCATGGGTGTCCAGCATAGGGTTCATTATGCATTTCTTTCAAAATCAAACTTCTCAATTATTGGGAATTGGGTACATAAATTATGTTTATGTACATGATAATTTCATCAATCCCCAACTTGTAATCTTCGACCTTCTGTTGTAAATTACCTTTGTTGTAATTTTGTTACTAATTCCTTGTATTGCAAATCTAATTTTGCATCTTCCAAGACTTTGTCCTTCAAATCATATTGATACATGCTGATGGTTGTAGCATGCAACTCATGCACTCTCCTGTTGAGTGCATCGGCCACCTTTTTCTCTTTCCCTTTTATATGCTTTATATCAAAGTCGTATTCATTGATAAATTCCAACCATCTACTCCACCTGGAATTTAAAGTTAGTTGATCAAATAAATATTTCAGACCATTATGGTCTATCCTCAGCTCAAACCTTTTTCCCATGAGGTAGTTTCTCCACTTTTTCAAGGCATGCACTATGGCTTCCAACTCTAAATCGTGAGTGGAATAATGCCTTTCATGCTCCTTCAACTTTCTTGATTCATAACATACAACATATACCTTCTGACTAACGACGGCACCAAGTCCTTCTTTACATGCATTTGTACATACAATGAAGTCTTCATTTGGATATGCAATCCTTAGAATTGGAGCACTGGTTAATAATTGCTTCAGGTGTTGGAATCTCTTTTCACACTCCAATGATCACTAGAACTTCACTCCCTTCCTTTGCAAGGAAGTGATCGGATGAGAAATCTTTGAGAATCCCACAATAAATATTTTGTAGTAGCCAATGAGACCAATGAATGATCTGACTTTTGTCACATTCTTAGGTGTTGACCACCCTTTAATGGCCTCAATATTTTCAAGGTCCACTATTATCCCTTCTTCAGATATGTATACCCCAAATAATGAATTTGGTTCTGATAAAATGAGCACTTTCTCAAATTAACATACAAATGATTCTCTCTTAACACTTGTAATACCATCTTAAAGTGTTTTTCGTGCTCTTCTTCTGACTTGGAACATCTAATAATGTCATCCAAAAATATGATGACAAACTTTTCTAGGTATTCTCGGAAAACACCATTCATTAAACACATGAAAACAGTTGGTGCATTTGATAACCCAAATGGCACCATTGTGAACTCATAATGATCATATCTTGTCCTGAAGGAAGTCTTGTTGATGTCTTCATCTCTAATTCTTACCTAATGATAATCAGACCTGAGATCAATCTTTGAGAATACTTTTGCATCCTTCAACTAATCAAAGAGATCAACGATCCTCGGAAAATGATACTTGTTCTTTACAGTTACTTTGTTCAATTTTCTAAATTCAATACATAGTCTCATTGTCCCATCGTTCTTCTTCACAAATAAAATTGGGGCACCCCAAGGTGATACACTTGGGAATATGTATCCCTTCTTTAGAAGCTCTTCAAGCTACATTTGCAACTCCTTCAGTTCTAGAGTACTAATCCTGTAAGGAGTCTTGGATACTGGAGTTGCTCCAAAAATCAAATTTATAGAGAAATCAATATCTCTTTTAGGAGGTAATCCTTGTATTTCTTTAAACATGTCCTCATACTCCTTTAGGACTGCACAATCTTCAATATTTGACACTTTATCCTTAGGTGTTTCTTCCATATGAGCTACAAATATTTGGCATCCCTTTCTGTAACATTTCTTCAGCTGCATTACTAATATTTATCTGATAGCTACTGCTCTGGGAATTCCTTAGATTGTCCTTAGGTTCCCTTCCTCATCCAGGAAAGTAAAGTCCTTGTTATGAAATTCTAAGAGATAATGGTGTTGGTCCAACCAATCCATCTCAATTAGGCATTCATATGAACCTAAAGGAAAGATGTTCAAATATTCCTTGGTGTTCCACCCATTCATGCCCAGTGGATATGACTTAACCCACTCATTAAATTTTCTCTTGGCTCTCGTAGCCAGCTACACCAACCAATATTTCCCATGATTTCTTCTTGGAAAATGAAATCTCTCCACCACCTTAGGATCTATATAACTATGACTATCTCCTAAATCAATTAAAATAGTAAAGGCATGGTTGTTGATAATACCTTCCACTTGAATCATGTGTGATTGAAACTGTGTTTTCTTGTTGTCCAGGGCTGCATAGATCCTTGGTACATCTCTACCCATGTCTTCCACTGCTTCATCTTGTTGTGAATTGTGAACATCTCTCACCTTGTCCCTTCTGTGTGGAAAATCTTTATGCATATGGTCTCCTTTACAACCCCACGTTAAATAGGTGGTTGCCTTGGCCTTTTCCCACCTGTCTCAATCACTCTGGGCTCTCTAGAAGATGGTTTTCCTTGAGGACTATTTTTGAAGAATGGTGGCTTGTTCCCCTTCTTCCTCTATTCCATATTGAATTTCTTCTTATCTTCCCAAGCTTTTTGAAAAGTCATCTTTCCTTTATGATAATCATATAGGCATTTGGATCTCCTTATAGTCTCCTCCAAAGTTTTAGGATCATCATATCAAATCTTATCATTTATGAAAGATGGCATCCCACTCAAATATCTTTGAATATTTACTGTCGCATCCTTGATGAAGGAGACATACTTCAATAGTTCTAAAAACCTTATTTCATTATCATCAATGGTCATACTTTGAAGCTTGGGTTCAAAGAAATCTCTCATTTTCTTGTCATAGTATCTCTTAATCAAGTATTTATTTTGAAAATACTTCTTGAATTCCTTCCAAGTAACATTTTTCTCTTTGATGTGTTTCACCTGCACAAGTTGATCCCACCACATGGATGCATTTCCCTTAAGTTTATAGATAGCAATTTTTCCTTCTTCATGAGAGGAATAATTATGTAATTGGAAATATTTCCTCTTGCCTAGCAGCCATGTCTCGGCATCTTCCTCCTTCATGTGCTCACCATCAAAAGTAGGAGATTTGATCTTGTTCATTTCTCCTCACATTTCATCCACCCCAGACCTTTTATGATGCTTCCTAATAGGAGATGGACTTGAGTTTCTTTGTGCTCTCCTATTGGAATGCATTTGGGAGTGATAGTGTTGTATGCTAACACTCCTTGATCTTCCTTTCGTGTTCCAGAAATAGAAAATATATCAAATAATAACATTTTCAAAATCGATCATAGTCAATCAAAACAAATCTAATCACAGTCAATCCAGAAATTGATAAAACTTATGCATGACAGAGCGAGTCAAACCTATAATCAGAGCATATGATCTCACTGTATAAAAGAGGAAAACCATACCATTACATCTGCTGAAGTTATGTCAATTTGGAATTAACAATTGCGGTCGCAGTCTCAACGTTTTTAAACAAGATTGATCCAGTGGTCCGTTGATTTTTATCATTAGGTTGCCCCTTATTGTTGCGACCAGTGAGCCTTGCTACTTGGCTCTCCAAATCCTGAATCTTGGATTGTAGCTTTGGAACGTCCAAATAGTACCGTTCTAGACAAAGTCCACACTGGTCACAGGGTGTAGCAACCTTTTGAGCAGAAGGGGGGTTTGACGATTCACCACGGGTTTCAAAAGGGGGCTTGATACCAGGATAGCCTAGGTTATCCCGAAGACAAGGAGGCAAGTTATCAACGAAATCGTAGGGAGTTTCATCACCACAGAAGCCCTCCTCGGCGAGAAAACGCTCAATGCTCGAATCAGAGTCCTCACTTACCGTGATGGGCTTTGTTTTGGCAGGAGGCTTAGATTTGTTTCTCTCCATGCGAGAGATCATCCTTGCATTCTTCTTATTTCTAACAGCAGTCTTTTCCCTGGCCTTTGTGGTTATGGGCTTAGCAACTTTAGTCACGGCCATAGGTGAATTCGAAGGTGAGTCAGGTTTAGGTGCAGGTAGCAGAACACTGTAGGGTACAGGGGTAGACTTACTCTCGGATACCATAGGTTTATCGACAGGAGGAGGGTTTGATTCCTCGAAACCATTCCGGTTGAGAAAATTGTGCCAGGAATCTCGACGCAACCCCAATTCACTAACAACCAGCATCTTAATCAACCCAACATGAAATAGGCTAGTGTCAGCCTGATTTCGTTTATACTTCTTAGCCATTTTAAATAGACTTCGGTGCAAATAGTGCGGCATGCTGAGCTCAAAACCCATAAACACCATAAGAAAACGTAGATGAAACAAGAAAAAAAATCCATACCTGCCTTCACACGTTATGAATTGCTTGAGGATCATCAATAGATCATACCAGCGGGGTTTCAACATCTTCGCTGGTAGTCCTCTATTGCATGAATTTACAGTGCGAGACCGAAACAATCATGTCCATGGGACATCCTTTACCCTGTAGCTTTTGGACCATTTTTCTCCCTTAACAAGCAGACCAGTTGCCAGGCTGAGAGAGTGTTCGGTGACTTCGAGCTGGAGGTCTCCGACTTTGGCTCGGCAACCGTCAAATGACAGTGCGAATTGTCGAGCAACAGGGATATTAAAACCATTGAACTTCCGTATAAACGAAAGCCACCCGAATTCCTCGAGGTCGGTGTATGCACCATCGAATGTTAACAACGCTTGGCTGCCATTAGGTTCGGCCCTCACAACAGGAGCCATATCCTCTGATCATGGTAAGGTTCACACCGAATACACAATGCACAGAGTCAATTACGATAGGGTTTCCATAGTTTGAATGCTCGACGAGACCGAAAACAACTTAGGCGTGCGAAGGTGGTGGAATTACTATCACCACGTATTACATTAATGAGCCTGTTCCGAGCTGTTTAAAACTATAATCATTAAAACAAATGCATCGACCAGCGAGTGGGTGATTCACCACTTCTACGTGCCAATTATCCAACACATCATATGACATCAAAGCGCCAAGTGTTAAGTTTAAAACCAACACAGTACCAGCATTAACTACCGATTTAACGTGCCAATTCCACCATTTGATCAATCGCTTAATCACAGGGTTTAGCGCTAACTCATAGCTCAGGATTATAACAATCATCGTATAATATACTTGCAAACATAGTATGTCAAGTATTGATTTGTAAAGTCGAATATGATTAACTCATGCGCCTTGAAACCATCGCTATCATACCTTAAA
Organism: Picea engelmannii; assembly: GCA_009831015.1. Taxonomy (NCBI): domain Eukaryota; kingdom Viridiplantae; phylum Streptophyta; class Pinopsida; order Pinales; family Pinaceae; genus Picea; species Picea engelmannii. Next base: position 146,370 of record ML802050.1, read on the forward strand.
CTTGTCTATGCATTTGATGCATATTGTATGTGTTTGTATTCCAAAGTCTTAGAACCATACAATCAGAATTTCTTCATATAATAATCAAGTGATAGTCCAAAGCAAGGATAAAAATAATATGACCAAATTCATTAGAAAATTTTCATAGATCAGAACAAAACCAATAACTTTTATGTCCAAAGGTTCAACAGTGAAACATATCCAAATGCGCAATCAAGGTAAGATAATGCTTGAGAATATGAGTTCAGCACAACATTTAACAATCATGTGATAAACCAGTGATCAAGTATCAACCAAAGACGACGACAATCTGATCAATGAAAGAAGTGTTTTCACACTTGCAGTTGTGAAAACTGGGTCGAAATTGAATTGTAATGGTCGCAAAAATGAGACGAATGTCCATTAGCACAATGCGACAATGGTTCGTCGTAATACGACAAGGGGTGTAGGCAGCTTTTGAGAGCAATCGAAAAAAAATGGGTTGGTTGCCAACAATGGCGACACACTAGGAGAAGCAGTTATCTCTGTGAACAGTAATGAATTCAGATCAGGATGTCCAGAAAAATTCAGCTCAAAACAACAGATAGAAAAATTTCACTTCATCATCATCACTTATCTTTTTTCAGCGAAGTTTTAAAAGATGCAAACCAATAACAGTCATAAAGATCAGCAAGCCATGATTTTTATGATAGAATCTTCAATACTGTTGGCATGGCCACTGCTGCCAGCAGGCGTTCATAGCCTCGACAGGGTTGCCATTTAACCCACTCGGACGTCTTTATCATGTCAAGAAGCTCTAGATTAGAATAAGGACTTTAAAAGAGGTTTCATGTAATTTTTTAGATTTCCATTTACTCGACATTGCTTCGCTGCCAGCAGGCCTGTTCAGTACCCCGGCGAAGTTGTCTTGGCGCCATGCTTGCATTGCCCCGCTGCCAGCGGACCTGTTCAGTATCCCGGCGGGTTTACAAACACTTCCCACAACACTTATTTTTCTTTTTCTTTTTCTTTGCAGATGGCTGAGCGGGGTGACGCTGAAAAATCTTGATATTTTTTCATATTTTCACACCTCATCAGAATTTTTTTTTTTAAACAATGTCCTTATTCATCTCCAGAAATGTTTTATTTCTAAAACAACTTACTTTGATAGGGAGACATCCTACTGAGTCATTCCTTTATGGAAAAGGGACAGCGTAAAAAGATAAATATAATCACGACAAACTTCACTTACAGATTGAAATTAGTAAACTTCCTTCAAACAACATTTTCCAATATCATTCTCAGAAATATATCACATTGACGTATGTACAATCTTTCCAGAAGTCATTTCAGCGAAGAGATTTTTCTAATAGCCCATGTCTGAATGGTTCAGTATATAAGCATGCATAGGTTTTGAAAAACTCATAAAAACACACCAAACTGATCAATCAAATCAAAACCAGAAAATAAAAACAAAAACAAAAATAAGAACAAAAGGCAATATTTACATAATATACAAAGGTGGGAATCAGGCAAAGTATCTTTTCAGGGCTTGGCCATTCACCGGGTAGGTGTCAAGCTGCCCTTCAAGATTTTGCAAGCGAAACGAACT
>ML802050.1:159818-197518 GCA_009831015.1 Picea engelmannii
AATTTTCCCAAAACCTCAGTCCTCCACCACTTGTCCTCTAGCGATGAATGGTCCCGACGCTTTCAGGACTTCGTGGCCTGGGACCTCTAGTCTTCCAAACTCTTACCTCTCGGACTCCCGGCATCCGAAACTGCGAAATTCTCTCTGACGATCAATGGTCCAGATCGCTCCTTGATCAAGGGCTGTGATCTTTTCACAAATTTCTCATTTCTTATCCCAAGTCCTTTGGTTTTGCAAAATTCCAGTATCTCTTCACAACTAACCAGTGCGCTACTTCTCTGAGATCGAACAACTTGAAACATTTCGGTTCTTTCTGAATGGATCTTGACTCCCAATCATATCCAATCTTCAAAAATCTTTTTTGAAGGATTTCTCCTGCTATCTCTTTTGAGATTTTAGGTTACTTACAGGACTAATCTCATAGTCATAACTCATACGGATGTCACCCTCTCTTTATGGAAACAACCAACAAGGGTCACTCTTGGGATTTAGCAACAGTCCCAAAGGACTCCTCTTAATCTTTCTCAAACAGATTACCCTTGTTATCGATCCTAACCATTATAGGTCAGGTAATCTGACCCTACATATTTTCATCAGTCCTCTCAATCATGAGGAGTTATAGGCTCAGAGTTTAGTCTTTTAATAATGCAGTAATCATAACTTCCTAAGGACCCTACCAGTCCTTACCAGATTTCCCAAATCATGAAGGAGTTCTTCATTTGGATCTTAATTCTTACCTAACCAGCCATCTCAATTGCAAGAGACTCTACCTACTTTAGTACGTAGCCATCGTCACACTATAACCGAACAACTCAGTTCATGTCCCTTTTTTGGCTAGTGCAGCTTCATAGCATAATTTATTCCACCTTTGTTATTCACACTCAGGTCTTATCAGTAATACTGATCAGTGCATTCCTACTCCTATAAGAGTAGTTATCATTTTGACAAAGGAACAATATAATTCCTTTGTTGGAATTCAACAAGAAATCCCAAAATCATAGGTTCAACCTGCAGCCCTTCTCCTCAAGGAGTAAATGCAAATAAAAACATCTCCTTACGTGGCTCGTACACGAGCCCAAGCAGGCCAAGTGTTGTAACCATGCTCTGATACCAATTTGTCAGACACCCACTACGAGAACTAATATTTTTCGGCTTTTTCCATCTTTTCCCCGAGGAACAGAATCCCCGAGTTCCTATGGGGCCTGATGCAAACCCTACCATCCCTTATCCTTATCCATGTGATCATTGGTTATAACCATAGGCCAAGCCAAGAGGAACCTTTCGCATTTCGCGACTCAGTGATGCAAGAGAGTCAAGTATTTCGACTCTTCAAACCCTGAAATGTTGAAATGCTAAACCTCGAAAGGGCTGGCGAGTGACAAGCTCCCCGCTTGGGTCTTGACCACGTGACCCTGTTCCGTGACCATGCGCTTAATCGACAAATCACTTATCGGCTTTTCGCGATTCAGGGAATCATGATGCAATGTCTCTTCCTCTCCCTTTCAAATCCCTGAAACTCTGAAATCTCTGAAGTTCCCCTCGAAAGGGAGATCAGGGGCTGTAAGTCTCCCCTGATCCGACGATTTGGATCTTTTCAGGATTTCATGGATCAAGAGTCCCGACTCTCTTACTCTTTATAACCTCGGTAGCCGAAATACCAAAATATCTCCACTGAGAGATCAACGGTCCATGTCCCTCTTGAACCAATGGCTACGATCCAACTGGATCAACAGCCCACATCCTTTCGGGGTTTCGAAATTCACAATTTCACACACCCACTCCAACAATACATCATGTTTCGCGACTTCGGGAGTTTCAATGCAAAGCACCTTGGTTCCTTGTCCTCGAAAATTCCAAAATCCCGTACCCCAGTATGCCGAAACCTGTCCCTATTCCGTGACCCGGCACTACTCCTCCAAACGCTTTCGGGATTTCTCATTTTGGGACTTCGTGAATCCTGTTGCTCCAATTCCTTGACCTCTCGTACTCTCGGTATCCGAAGTACCGAAGTGTCAAATCCCAAAATTTCAGTCCTCCCTCTCTTAAGCGAGATCAATGACTCAAAGCCTCTCCTAATTGCACAGCCCAGATCCTTTCGGGGTTTTATGGGTCAAGAGTTTAGAACTCTTACCTCTTGTTTTCCCGGTAATCGAATTACCGAAATCTCCTTTCATGGATTTCCTCGAAACCTCAACCACGTGCACCTTTCGGGACTTCAAGATTTGCAATTTCGTGAATCCGTCGTGACCAAACTCTTGGTCCTTCAACCTCCTAGTATCCGAAACCCCGATGGATTCAGATCTCTACCACATGTCCTCTGAAATGGATGGTCCATATCTTTTCGGGACTTTGACGAGTCCTCACCTTTGCATATGCAAGGGTTAAACCTCGTGTAGCTTCTCTTGGATCCGATGGTTATCGGTTATCCATGCGAGATCTAACGGTATTTGTACTGTTCATTTAGATCCTCTCCTCTTGCACTCTATCCTGTGTGCCTGGACGTAGGATTTCAATGGTCTAGATCCACACTCTACAGTTGATCTAAGGGTTGTTGTTGCTCTTCCTCTTGAGCTTTGGCTTTCTTCTCGATCTCGGAAGATTTCGACGCTTCAAAGGTCTCAGCCTTTGATCTTCTACTGCAAGCTGACTATTGGGTCTCTCCAGCACTTACGAAAAGTGTTGTCCCTCTTGAGATTTCTCAGCTATGAAGGAATTAAGAGTTTTGTGCTCTTTCTCTTGTGCTTGACTCTTAGAAGAGTCTTTCGCGCACCCCTTGCGCTCATTCGTAAAGTCTAGGACTTGAGTGAGTCTCAGTCTCTACTTGCCTTGCAAGGAGCTTGTGCATCACTACACTACCTCTCTTGAGCTTAACAGATTTCTTCCTCCAAGGGACTCTAGACAACTAGGAAGGTTGGCATGTGTACATGAGACTATGCCTAAGGTCGACGAACTAACCGTTTGTGGCTCTAACTCAAGCCACCTCAAGACACAAGTATTTACGAGTACCAATCATGTCCTATCCATAGAATCTCTTACTGGCCTAATTATACAGCCAAGTAGTAAGGAAAGAGACATAGTATATCCATTTAGAAATCAAGCACAATTCCTGAAACATACACCGTATAACCAAATTCATGCCCAATTATAGCTAAATTACACAAAGTAAGAAATCAATTATCTATTACAGGTTGCCTCCAACCAACTGACTGTGGGTGTTCATCCTTCCACCCGACCATAGGCTCAGAGGCATTCAATATTAGCACTCTGGCCACCCCCATTCCAAGCCATGATATCACCAGGGAACTCTCACTCTTCTCGAGGGTTCTCTCTCTGTTTCAATTTCTATTTGGGTCTTGTTTTCTGCAACTCAGAGCTTTCTCACTCGTTTGTGGCCTCGACGAGGTTTCTCAGATGCTCTTTAGCATCAAGCTCACGGCCTTATGTTCGTGATCCACTGGAGACCTTTGCACCTCTCCCCTTGTGAGCTCTCGTTCTCGTCTCATGTGTCCTTCTCCTCTCCTCTGTGTCCCTCTTACATTGGATGGTTTCACCGACCTATCCTTTTCCTTCTGTCAAAAGGAAACTCAGGTCTGCAGGTCCTTGCAGTACTTTGGGCTAACAACCCATGTTTCCATTTATTGGGGGTGGTTGGTGATTCAACCATCATTCTTTCTTCATTGATTGTTTTCCTTTCCTTGGGATTCGAAGGAGGTTTGTCATCCTTATCATGAATATTTGGGGTTATTTGATATATGGACCCTCTTGTATGGTTTTCACATTCTTCCTCTAGTGATATCATGGCCAGTACTTTCAAGGCTTCACCCCCACAATCAGTTATTGGCAACTCAAACAATAATACATTTACATTTTCCTCATGCATTAGCATGGTAATTCATATTCTATGATTAATTACAAATTTGGGGAAACAGGGGTGTTACAAGAACCATGGCGGGTCCACTCAAAACGAGCTTCTTGCATGGCCTGGCTTCAAATTCCTAGCCCCGACCACATGGAGAAGGGCGATAAATACACTTAGCAAGGTTGGTGTGCTTCTAAAGAGGGAGAAGGGAAGTTACCTCATGCCATCAATAATAAATTCACTTACCTTGTTTTAACCTCTATGTGGACTATTGGAAATCGTCCCACTTTCACCTCTTGGGACCTAGGTATCACTAAATGGCATACATAAGGTACTCTTATTTCTCCCCTGCATGTTACGTAGTGCCTGGTCTAACACCTCATTTGTTCAGGGACTAAGGTGCCTTACATATATAGTAGAGCTTTGTGGCCACTACATTCTATAGTGGGTGCTTGTTGTAACACACCCCTAGCCACCTAGGTTGGGCCATGCTACCTCGTAGTTACATTCTTGATAAGTTCTTATACAGATTTGGTAGTACAACCCAGGCTTAGGCCACTAGGTTATACCACTCGAAGACTCATGTAGAACATCATACAAATAAAACTTAACAGACAATTACATTCTACTAATACATATATTAATGTGGAAATAACAGTAAATCCTATGCATACAACATATACAGGATAAACTCATAAATATAAAACATTTACAAATACACAACATGCAATTGAACACATAAATGGTACTTATGTTTTTATAGAATACCACCAAATATGTGCAAACCTTCCACGAACCTCCCATCCTTAGACCACATTTCTCATCACTCTCAGCAGTGGGTCACCCCCGATATGAGACTAAAATCCACCTGGATAAAGGTATTCCTAGGCTAGGATGAGACAATTGGAAGTTGCACAGTCAACAGGAAGGATTTTTTCCCAGAAACCAACTCACACTAACAGCCTACAACATCTCATTACCCACATGCTTATCCCACCACATGAAGTGTGCCCTTTCTATGCTCAATAGTCCTTCGGTTTCCCCACTTCCCTTCTAGGGCTTCAACAATAGGCCATACAAGAATTCTCAAAGAACTATAGTTGTCATTGAGCTCCCTCTAGGAAAATCACTTCTCCAACAACCTCTCTCACCTGGAGAGAGTTGCTTACGAGCATGACAACCTGCTTCTTTTGTCCAACTCCGAAGTCAATCAAGTAAGGGTGATGGTCATAGCAAAGCTCGAGTATAGAAGAGATGATGGCAGCAAGCCACGCTCAGTCAAGGAACTGTGTTGGAAACAACAGCAGTCTGTTAAGAAACAGTACGAGCTCAGGAAAAGTATATTTTCACTATACTTCACAGGAAAAGTACGGGATAGCTCAAAAATGTTGTAGGTTCCATAGGTGTGTGAATGTTGCAAAGGCCAATGATGGAGGGGATGGCTCAGTGCGTGAGTCTGTGAGTGAATGGGGAAAGATGTCAAATAGACTATTTTCCCCCACTTATATTTGCATGCACCATGATTGACGCATGGCTCTCTTGGATCTCATCTCTCTCCACTTGGGATTCATTCCCTCTTCCATGAGACTTAGGATAAAACAATTATCCTCACCTTAGTCTTTAGGAAATAATAATATAGTATTCTCTTGGGGTTAAGCCCTCAATCTTAGCCCTTTTTCCCTAGTCTATTATCCTTCCCTTTTCTTAGTCTTTTAGCCCTCCATTTCCCTGCCTACTGGATCTTAGTCCCCCATTATCTTTTATCATGGTCAGTATACACGCAGCGATGCATTTATATTAATGATATGAGTATTTACATATAAAAAAACAGGCTCTTTGGCCTAATCAACACATAAGCCTCCTAGCTTATAATCACTTGGATTAACAACCTACAAAACATGTTTATAATTCAGCAGTATCTTGGCCTTTAGGTATTACAATCCCCTCCCCTTATTTATGCACTATCCTCAATGCATCTTGTTTACATACTACATCAATATTTTCAAAAATATTCAAAAAGATGCAGGTATTATGTCTGCATGGCATATTCATGCTCCCAAGTTGTATCCTCGAGACCATACTAGGTCCATTGGACCTTTACAATCTCTATGGCTCAATTCTGGAGTTTCTTGATCTTTCGGTCCAGTATGCACATCGGTAGCACTTGAAAAGTGCCTTCTTGTTCCACCTGAATCACATTCCAATCAATAACATGATTAGCATCAAGTATATAATTTTTTAGCAATGATACATGGAATACATTATGAATAGTCATAGATGAACGTAAATCAAGCATATAATCTACAGGCCCAATCCTCTATGGGATTTCAAACAGCCCACAATAATGAGCCACCAACTTTGAACAATTTCCCAACTTCAGGGAACTTTTGTTGGCCCTCACTTTCAAGAATACATGATCACCCACGCAAAATTCCCTGTGAATTCTCCCCTTATCAGCATAGATTTTTTGCCTGCCTTGAGCAGTCTTTAAATTATGCCTTATTTTTTACATCTTCTCTTCCATTTCCCTGAGCAAATCTAGCCCAACTACTGCTCTATCTGTTGGGTTGTCCCAACTAACTGGTGTGTTACACTTTCTTCCATAAAGTGCCTCAAATGGGCTCATATTCAGAGATGCTTCATACCCATTGTTGTAAAAAAACTCTACCAAGTGTAGATAGTATTCCCATTTTGATGGTTTATCCATCACGTACATACTCAACATATCCTCAATCACTTGGTTCACCCTCTCTGTTTTCCCATCAGATTTTGGATGATAAGTTGTGCTAAAATTCATATTTGTTCCAAATCCTTTAAACAATCCTTTCCATAACTTTGAGGTAAACTTTGGGTGTCTGCCAGACATAATTTTCTTGGAAATACCATGCAATCGAGCTACTTCCCTCATATAAATATCAGCAACATTGGTTTCCTTGTGAGTAAGATTCACTGGAATGAAATTATGGGTAGCTTTGGTAAGATTGTCCACCACTACCATGATTGAATCATGTTGCTTGCTTGTTCTGGGAAGTTTGGTGATGAAGTCTATTGTCACCACTTCCCACTTCCACTCAAGGATAGGTAATGGATGCAAAAATCCAGTTGGGTGTCTATGCTCATCCTTGACCTTTTGACACTCCCAACATTTGGCAATGTACTCAACAATTTCTTTCTTCATGACTGCCAATAATATTGGCTCTTAACTACTGCAATTGTTTTCTGATACCATGGGTGTCCAGCATAGGGTTCATTATGCATTTCTTTCAAAATCAAACTTCTCAATTATTGGGAATTGGGTACATAAATTATGTTTATGTACATGATAATTTCATCAATCCCCAACTTGTAATCTTCGACCTTCTGTTGTAAATTACCTTTGTTGTAATTTTGTTACTAATTCCTTGTATTGCAAATCTAATTTTGCATCTTCCAAGACTTTGTCCTTCAAATCATATTGATACATGCTGATGGTTGTAGCATGCAACTCATGCACTCTCCTGTTGAGTGCATCGGCCACCTTTTTCTCTTTCCCTTTTATATGCTTTATATCAAAGTCGTATTCATTGATAAATTCCAACCATCTACTCCACCTGGAATTTAAAGTTAGTTGATCAAATAAATATTTCAGACCATTATGGTCTATCCTCAGCTCAAACCTTTTTCCCATGAGGTAGTTTCTCCACTTTTTCAAGGCATGCACTATGGCTTCCAACTCTAAATCGTGAGTGGAATAATGCCTTTCATGCTCCTTCAACTTTCTTGATTCATAACATACAACATATACCTTCTGACTAACGACGGCACCAAGTCCTTCTTTACATGCATTTGTACATACAATGAAGTCTTCATTTGGATATGCAATCCTTAGAATTGGAGCACTGGTTAATAATTGCTTCAGGTGTTGGAATCTCTTTTCACACTCCAATGATCACTAGAACTTCACTCCCTTCCTTTGCAAGGAAGTGATCGGATGAGAAATCTTTGAGAATCCCACAATAAATATTTTGTAGTAGCCAATGAGACCAATGAATGATCTGACTTTTGTCACATTCTTAGGTGTTGACCACCCTTTAATGGCCTCAATATTTTCAAGGTCCACTATTATCCCTTCTTCAGATATGTATACCCCAAATAATGAATTTGGTTCTGATAAAATGAGCACTTTCTCAAATTAACATACAAATGATTCTCTCTTAACACTTGTAATACCATCTTAAAGTGTTTTTCGTGCTCTTCTTCTGACTTGGAACATCTAATAATGTCATCCAAAAATATGATGACAAACTTTTCTAGGTATTCTCGGAAAACACCATTCATTAAACACATGAAAACAGTTGGTGCATTTGATAACCCAAATGGCACCATTGTGAACTCATAATGATCATATCTTGTCCTGAAGGAAGTCTTGTTGATGTCTTCATCTCTAATTCTTACCTAATGATAATCAGACCTGAGATCAATCTTTGAGAATACTTTTGCATCCTTCAACTAATCAAAGAGATCAACGATCCTCGGAAAATGATACTTGTTCTTTACAGTTACTTTGTTCAATTTTCTAAATTCAATACATAGTCTCATTGTCCCATCGTTCTTCTTCACAAATAAAATTGGGGCACCCCAAGGTGATACACTTGGGAATATGTATCCCTTCTTTAGAAGCTCTTCAAGCTACATTTGCAACTCCTTCAGTTCTAGAGTACTAATCCTGTAAGGAGTCTTGGATACTGGAGTTGCTCCAAAAATCAAATTTATAGAGAAATCAATATCTCTTTTAGGAGGTAATCCTTGTATTTCTTTAAACATGTCCTCATACTCCTTTAGGACTGCACAATCTTCAATATTTGACACTTTATCCTTAGGTGTTTCTTCCATATGAGCTACAAATATTTGGCATCCCTTTCTGTAACATTTCTTCAGCTGCATTACTAATATTTATCTGATAGCTACTGCTCTGGGAATTCCTTAGATTGTCCTTAGGTTCCCTTCCTCATCCAGGAAAGTAAAGTCCTTGTTATGAAATTCTAAGAGATAATGGTGTTGGTCCAACCAATCCATCTCAATTAGGCATTCATATGAACCTAAAGGAAAGATGTTCAAATATTCCTTGGTATTCCACCCATTCATGACCAGTGGATATGACTTAACCCACTCATTAACTTTTCTCTTGGCTCTAGTAGCCAACTACACCAACCAATATTTCCCATGATTTCTTCTTGGAAAATGAAATCTCTCCACCACCTTAGGATCTATATAACTATGACTATCTCGTAAATCAATTAAAATAGTAAAGGCATGGTTGTTGATAATACCTTCCACTTGAATCATGTGTGATTGAAACTGTGTTTTCTTGTTGTCCAGGGCTGCATAGATCCTTGGTACATCTCTACCCATGTCTTCCACTATTTCATCTTGTTGTGAATTGTGAACATCTCTCACCTTGTCCCTTCTGTGTGGAAAATATTTATGCATATGGTCTCCTTTACAACCCCACGTTAAATAGGTGGTTGCCTTGGCCTTTTCCCACGTATCTCAATCACTCTGGGCTCTCTAGAAGATGGTTTTCCTTGAGGACTATTTTTGAAGAATGGTGGCTTGTTCCCCTTCTTCCTCTATTCCATATTGAATTTCTTCTTATCTTCCCAAGCTTTTTGAAAAGTCGTCTTTCCTTTATGATAATCATATAGGCATTTGGATCTCCTTATAGTCTCCTCCAAAGTTTTAGGATCATCATATCGAATCTTATCATTGATGAAAGATGGCATCCCACTCAAATATCTTTGAATATTTATTGTCTCATCCTTGATGAAGGAGACATACTTCAATAGTTCTAAAAACCTTATTTAATTCTCATCAATGGTCATACTTCAAAGCTTGGGTTCAAAGAAATCTTTCATTTTCTTGTCATAGTATCTCTTAGTCAAGTATTTATTTTGAAAATACTTCTTGAATTCCTTCCAAGTAACATTTTTCTCTTTGATGTGTTTCACCTGCACAAGTTGATCCCACCACATGGATGCATTTCCCTTAAGTTTATAGATAGAAATTTTTCCTTCTTCATGAGAGGAATAATTATGTAATTGGAAATATTTCCTCTTGCCTAGCAGCCATGTCTCGGCATCTTCCTCCTTCATGTGCTCACCATCAAAAGTAGGAGGTTTGATCTTGTTCATTTCTCCTCACATTTCATCCACCCCAGACCTTTTATGATGCTTCCTAATAGGAGATGGACTTGAGTTTCTTTGTGCTCTCCTATTGGAATGCATTTGGGAGTGATAGTGTTGTATGCTAGCACTCCTTGATCTTCCTTTCTCCTCAGGAGACCTATGGCTTCCTGATTTTCTTGAGTCATTCTACTTATCCAATTTCTTTTCAATTTTTTCCAGGCTCTGCATTAAATTCATGTTGAAGTCTTCTTGTTTCTCTTTGTCTTTCATAATCCTTTCATTATCATCCTTGTGACTTTGGACATCTTTCTGCAAATTTCTAATGGTCTCTACCATATTCATGTTATCAACATTTTCTTCTCCATGTCCATTGGAGTTTGTTCCTTCCATACCCAAATGGACATCCATTCCTCTGATCTCATCTTCCTAGCTGTAATCCCCCTGTGTATCATCCATCTTTTTACACTTTGTATTGTTCTAATCTGATCTAGTTGTTGTTAATTCTGCAAAATGTGCAGCCAACAGAACTTTGTCAGGCTAATTGTCTCAACAATTTAATGAAATTATGAACCATTATAGTTCAATAATATATCAGACTTTTTTCTTCTTATTTTCTTATAAACTATTTATTCGACTCAATTTCTGGGTGAACGGTTATGTTCTATTGTCCAATATCTTTCCAATGACTTATCCCTTGCTCAATTCTGAGTATTGAGTTGAAAGTTATGAATATTTGAACAATTTTGCTTCCTGGGAGGTAATCTTTGTACAATTTTTCTTCTTCTTCAGAGTCGAATTAGCTCTTGGCCTCATTATGGATCCTCTCATAAAGTGAAAAATCCTTCTTAACATATTTAGGTGCAGGTTTGTACAGCTCAAAACCCCATATATTCCTTCTTCTAGCCTCATGTCTTTGAAAACATCAATTTGGGCACTAGCCCCCTTTTGTTTTGACTGAAGTCACATAGGACCAAGGCTATGACTAAGCGCTTAGCTGATGTGCGATTATCTGAAGCTTCAGGGCTTCAGGGCTTCGAAACTTTGGGCTTTGGGTTTTTCTCCTCCATCACACTTTATTTTCCCCGAACGTCGAATCTCGAACTGGAGAAGTTATTCGGATTTTCGCACTTCGAAGCTTTGGCACTTTGGGCTTCGGAGGATTTCAAAACTCCTTCCAGCATTTCCTTCGAACACCAAATTTCTAAACCTTGTGAGGTCAACTTAATTATGTTGTCATCATTATGGTGGTGACACATGGCCCCACTAACGAGCAACACGTGTCAGGTCACAATTGGTACATAAGGCCTGTCAAACATACAAAATAAAGTGACACCTGGAAGGCTTAGAATAGGTCCACGTCACCCTAGGTGACGTCATCATGCCATGTCACATTGGTGCTTTGGGACTTTGACACTTCAAGATTCAGAATTTTTTACATCCACAAACTTGTTAACTCTTGAATTCTGAACTTCCGAACAATTTCTTCATGGAGCTTTGGTCCTTCAGGCTTCGGGACTTCAGAGATTCCTTCTCAGTACCACACAACACATCTCTCAAATGCCAAATTTTTTAACAAGTCCACATCACCCTAGGTGACGTCATCATGTCGTGTCACACCGGTGCTCCAGGACTTTAGGACTTCGAAGAGTCCCACACCATAGCACATCAAAACACCTGAACGCCAAACTTCGGAACTCCTGAACAATGTTCTTCAGAGCTTCGAAACTTCAGGGCTCCAAGACTTTGGAAAACTTCTCATCTGGACATTTTAAAACTCCTCATCGTCGAACTTTCAAACTCTCGATCAGGTCCACATTACTCTGGTGCTACGGGACTTCTGCACTTCAGGATTCAAAAGATCTCCCACTGGCACACTTTATAATTTCCAAACTGTCGAACACCAAAATCTTGAACTGACTGATCTGCGGATGTGTATATATGATAATGGATGGTCTGGATTGGTTCTAGACTTCGGGACTTCGGAGAAACTCTACTCTACGCAATCTCAAATGGATTTCCCCAAAAACTGAACAACTAAACCACTTGGGAAATACAATGGTACGGATTCTCCCGAATGATCTATGGTTGATAGTCACTCCAGGACTTCGGAGCTTCGGGCTTCGGAGGATTTTGCTGTTGACCACCAACCCACCTCTGAACTGTCGGATGTTGAAATTTTGAACAGGCTAATCTGTGGACATGTGTCTCCAATAAAGGAACAGTCTCAATTAGTTTGGGACTTCGGTACTTCAGGGAACTCTTCCATCTGCACAACCACAAATAAATTCCTCGGAGTGTCGAACTGATGAACCACTCGAGGATCCAATGATCTACCTTATCCCAAACGATCTATGGTGTAGATCCACTATAGGACTTCGGAGCTTCGGGGATTTTTCCTCCCTTCTGTCAAAGTTATAAAAAATTCCAAAGTAACGAAGTCCAGAGGACTTAAAGGTTAATCGTCGCGCTCCTTTCTTAGATCTAATGGATGTGAAGGATTTGCCTTCTCCCGAACAGATCTGATGGCCCAAATATAAACTTTGTGGCCCTAAAACCACGGTTAATGTGGTTTCTTTTCTCCTTTATCTTTCTTGAACCGCTACACCTTTTGATCTTTCAGACATAGTTAAGGTGTGCTCTCAATGCCCTCTCAGGACTCATGGACGTTATGAAACTCCAATTTTGTCCATTTCGACAATGATTCCCTCTGAAACTTTTTCTTCAATTTCTACTTACACGACCCATCTAGGCTCAGTGTTAAAAATTGGATCTTTGATACCATATTGTAACATACCCCCGACCACCTGAGTCGGGCCATGCTACCTCATAGTTACATTCTTTCTAAGTTCTGATACATTTTGGTATTACACCCCATCCTTAGGCCACTGGGCTATACCACTCAGAAACTCATGTGGAACATCATACAAATAAAACCTAACAAAAAATTACATTATGCTAATACATAGATTAATGTGGAAATTACAGTAAATTCTATACATACATCATATACAGGCTAAACTCGTAAATATAAAACATGTACAAACACACAGCATGCAATTGAACACATAAATGGTACTTATCTTTTAATAGAAGACCACCAACTATGTGTAGACCTTCCATGAACCTCCCATCCTTAAACCACATTTCTCATCACTATTAGTAGTGGGTCACCCCCGAGCTGGGACTAAACTCCACACGGGTAAAGGGATTCCTAGGCTAGGATGAGACAATTGGAAGTTTCATAGTCAACAGGAAGGATTCCATCCCAGGAGCCAACTCACACTAATAGCCTATAGCCTCTCATTCCCCACATGTCTATCCCACCCTAGGAAGTGTGCCCCTTCTTTGCTCAACATTCCTTCGGCTTCTCCACTTCCCTTCCAGGGATTCAACAACAGGCTAGATAGGAATTCTCAGAGAAATATAGTTTTCGTTGAGCTCCCTCTAGGAAAATCACTTCCCCAACAACCTCTCTCACTTGGAGAGAGTTGCTTACAGTCCTGACAACCTTCTTCTTCATTCCACGAGCTTGACAACCCACCTCTTCAAACCCATAGGCCTAACAACCTGCTTCTTCAGTCCACGAGCCTGACAACCCGTCTCTTCAAACCCACAGGCCTAACAACCTACTTCTTACGTCCAACTCCTAAGTCAATCGAGTAAGGGTGATGGCCACATAAAATCTTGGGTATAGAACAGAGGATGGAAATAAGCCATGCTAAGTCGAGGAACTGTGTTGGGCGCAACAACAGTTTTTCGTTAAGGCACGGTATGGGCTCAAGAAAAGTATAGGTGCATTGTACTTCACAGGAAAAGTATGGGATAACTCAAAAATGTTACAAGTTCCAGAGGTGCGTGAATTTTGCAGAGGTCAACGATGGATGGGATGTCTCATTGTGTGAGTCTGTGAGTGAATGGGAAAATATTTCAAACAAACTATTTTCCCCCACCTATATTTGCATGCACCATGATTGATATGTGGCTCTCTTGGAGCTCGTTTCTCTCCACTTGGGATTCATTCCATCTTCCATGAGACTTAGGATAAAACAATTATCCTCAACTTAGTCTTTAGGAAATAATAATATAATATTCTCTTGGGGTTAAGCCCTCAATCTTAGCCCTTTTTCCATAGTCTGTTGTCCCTTTGTTTCCCTATCTATTGGAGCTTAGTCCCCCATTCTCTTGTATCATGGTCGGTCTACACATAGTGATGCATTTATATTAATGATATGAGTATTTACATATACAAAAAGAGGCTCACTGGCCTTTAACATCTAGGCTCTATGGTTGAATCATCACATATGCCTCCTAGCTTATAATCACTTGGCTCACCGGCCTACAAAACATGTTTACAATTCAGCAGGGGCTCAACCTTGGGGTATTACAATTGCGGCATGTATTGGTATATCTCGTTGTCATGTGATAGGTGCAAGTGTCATTAATGATCAAATGATAATTTATTGTAAATATAGAAAAGAGGAACTCTGAAAGAAACGGGAAGGAATAGTTCATCAAGGAATGAGGATCATCATAAACATCGTCATCATCATCACATCGAAAATATCAAGTAAGTCCCTAAGAATGGGACCAAAGAGGGAAATACATATTTGTTATATTACTCAATTGTCATATCGAAACAGAACTTTGAGAGAGAAAAAAAAGATTTGTTATTTCATGATGCATATGACATATCCACGAGTAAATGATTGATGTTGGATTTCATCTGATCAAACATGGTTTTGGGTGGTTCATATTTTGTCTATTAAAGATATGTAATCTTCTCTAAGTTTCATATAGAAATATGGTACTTTATCTTATCATACGATGCAGATGGGTGACATTTATTTGAGAGTAGATAATGTTAAGTCAATTTCCTTAATGAGCTTCTGTTGTTTTGTAGAGTCAATGTCCTGAGCTCCTACTACTCTTTTTGGATTTGGAATGGCCAAAAACTTCCCCCAAGCCTAAAGTGATAAATACAAGTACATGAGGTATACAAGTGACTATGCGATGAAAATCTCTCAATGCCAAGCATCGTGCTCTCAATGACATGCATCATAATAAAAGGATCATTGGTCTAGGCTCCTCTGCTTGGAGTAGTTCCTTCCAATCGAGAATGAAGATTTGATTAGGTGGTTTAGTTCCCATCATTCATGAGCTTGGTTTTCTTCATACATGGATCAAATTCTATATGCTATGATTGTGTAGGGTAAACACATGCATGAATATTGACTCCTAATTTTCTAGTGTGAATATTAGTATAAAGCTAGTTATCTTAAGAAGGCGAGCAGTTGAGGTAAGTGGCTAAGTGATTAGTAAAATATGAGTGACTTGGAAGTATGATTATATTGGCGAGCTCCTTTGTATTCGTGAGCTCCTTTCCATGGAATCGTAAAAGGCTAGCAAAACATAAGAAACTACAGTGACTGACAGAGGGTATCTTGGAGTGACAATCGTCTCTTTATAAAGTGATAAAGGTAAGAGCAGTAAATATATGTAAAGTAATAATGGGTAAGAGTAGTAAATATATAACTTGTGATAAGGTAGTTCTTTAGAATTCATCGCATCAATTTTTAATTTGACGTTTGGTCTGAAACGTCAAATTAAAAATTGATGTGATGAATCTAAAAGAACTACCTTATCATAACACTAGTCACAAAAGTCTCAAAACTGAAATATATAGCTTGTATTTGGTGATGATATTATTTATCTTCGTTGATGATTGCAAGGGTAAGGGATATCAAACCAGTGACAGGTAAGGGTATAAAAATAGAAGTTCATTTAGTTGTTATGATCTGTAGATAAGCTAAGGGTGGGTAAGGTGATCAATCTAATGAGGCTCATAGATAAACAAGACTAGATAGGCCATGTGATTATTGGTGTTGTCCTCATTGGGATTGAATTCATCTTTGAATTCTCGTAGCCCGTAATATATATGATCCGGGTATTTCCATCTAATCCCTCATCTGGTGTAACCGTGGGTGGGTTTCAGAGGCCACCATGGGGTATAAGTCCCCCTTTGAAAGGTTCACTCTTTATAACTATCCTTGCATATCCTATTACGAAATGAAATATCAAACCCGAAACATGTGAAATGACCAAAGAATGCCAGTTCATCCTCCCTACACATGGTTAGTCTAAATTGTGTGATACATGGTTGTTGGATCTTGATATAGGTAATTTTCAATGGTCATCGTAAGGGGAATTGTAATGGTCATTGTAAGGGGAATTGTATCATTTATATCTACTCCCTCTGATAAGAATTGATCTTATCTGAAATGTGCAAAAGGTGTAAAAAATGGCATGGAAACTGATCTGAATTTTGTATTATCGCARTAGAGTCAAAACCATGCTACACGTTGGGCCATTTCATATAGTTTGAGTTGCGGTGAACAAGCCTTTTTCAAKTCAAGGGAACTACTTGGGATTATTCTATTTATCACTCTTKTTMTGCTTGCATTGTTATCTGATCACGTAGGGACAAAAAGCATTATACACCTAACACCAATATATGTTGTTTTAACCACCTAATCTRCATCAAACACCAGTATATGTTGTTTTAACTACCTAAGAATCTTGAGTGAAAGGAAAGGCATATAGATCTCTAATTCGGTCTAAGATATTAGGATAGGTCCCTTCTTTTCCTTTACGATGCTTGGCTTAAACCCCATTGTTGTGSATAGGACGTCCCTTTATTAGACCCTGTTGTGGGGATTMTGGTCCCTCTGTTGATACAAGAGTTMATTCATGTTGCARYTGTTCTCATGGTGATTATTCGGTAGTGGGGAGGGAGCGGTAAGTTGCAAAAATYGGTTGCCAAGAGTCATTGTGACACAATGTTAAAATATCCATAGTTGACACATTATTATAGGTGGATATATTCCATAATGATCCTTTCATGAATTATCAAGCAAAACCCAAGTGACCATAACATGCTGAAATAATAGGGCATGACATGTTCAACTAATAGGGTCGGTTGTTCATTTTTTGATAGGTTTTGTAGGAGGTGTCAATGAAAGTAGTGATAGTGTGGCTATTGGTTTCACCTAGTGACATAGATCCTACCCAATCCTAAAATATATAAATGTACGGGTTCAAGTCATTGGTCTGGTTGTAAAGAGTTCAAGAGCTTGTTGTTCTATTGCATAATGAATAGATGAGAGGATCCATTGTGTTATGATGAGTGTTTTTGTAGGTAATAGTGAATTCCATGGTTGTTTGATCATTGGTGTAGGTTTTCGTAGATTATTGTAAGTTTGCAAGTGTACAAGTTTATAAATCTAGTTCCTAAGTGACTGATATATTGATTGCTTGGGATCTCTACGTTCAGGGAAGCATCTCTTATGAGAACCTTGTCTTATTGTGAAATGTTTAGTTCCACAAGTAGTTGAGTTTGGTCGGTTCTGTACTGATGTGAGTGATGACATGTTCTTGTTAATGTGTGATCATGTGGTTTGTGGATGTCAATCTAGTGCTAAGTGAGTAAAGAAGTGATAGTCACAATTGTTGGCATTGGATGGTTTTCATAGTATCTATGTAACTGAGCAAGTTGTATTCATATAAATATGTGGAGGGATCGAAGGCCATTATTGAGGGGTAGAGTATGTTGGATGTTGTTGTTTATATGGGTGTTGTATTTGTTGTTATTCTATTGTATGCCTCTTCTACTTCTAGTGACAAGGTAGTAAATAAATTGGTGCAATTTAAGCTATAAGTTCTCGATCTTGTTGTTGGTGTTGTTGATGTTGAAGTTTCAAGTGTGTTACTATGAGATATGGGGATCTAGTTTTGCTATTGTTGTTGTTGTTCCTGCAATGGTGTCTGCTACGGTGTAACCAAATTTCCTCTAAGCAAGGGTCTGAGTGAAGGTAGTCTAATCAATAAGTATAAAAGCATCCCTAACTATATTTCCTGATAAGAGATAAATTATTATTCTATTGAACGAGAAAATGATCAAAGGATAACCTCTATCAGTAGTCTAAGTGGTAAATATAGTCTTTGACCCAGTTATATGAATGTTGTTATAGGTTCTATTTGTTGGATTGCAGTAGTTATAGGTTGTATTTCTACTTGTTGTTGTTAGATATGTCATAGTGAGTAGTTATTAAGATATTTTATCTATATCATCTTGACTTATATGATCCTCTATACTTAATATTTTTGCTTTGACATATATGTTAACATGAATCAATGCATCAAAGCACCCAAGTAAATATATTCTTCTACCTTTAAACCCCTCTGCTTGCATTCCTTCCTAAGAGAAACACAACCAAAGAAATCCTACGTTTCGAGAATTCAAGAGAAGTCTAATATTCTACATCCCAGTCCCTCTGCTTTGGTAAGATACAAAGGTATCAAAGCTTCCCCTCAAAATTCCCCTCTCCATATCTTTACGGATATCTATTTATTGCATTTTCGGCTCGGAGCTATGCATTGATCTATTTCGGGTCCCACCCTTCGTATCTATTGTGTCGGTTTTCCTATTCATTGATGTTGTTTCTCCCATAAAGAAATCAAAAGTACAAGGGCAATTTGTGTTCTATCTAATATTCCTATGTGCGAAGCAATGATATTCTAATTCGATAGATCATGGAAATTCTTCATGTACAGTGGGAGTCTTACTATTGGGTGAGAGTACCAACCTTCCCTAGTTGGGACAATCCTTCTATTTTTTCTTGTCATCTATGGAAATGGTTTTGCATTATTTGGATGAACGAAGAGGAAGGAAATGAAAAGAAAACTAATATCACAATATATCATCTGACGAGAGAGAGGAGGGGTTAGAGTGCTACTTGTCTCCTCGACCTTAGCTTGGCAATTGAAATAGAAGGGAAGGGGCCTGATATTTCCCCTGTCCAGTGTGTCCAACAGGGGAAATCTCTAGATGCATGGCACAAGGGAAGAGGAAAGATACAACTGCCTACCTATGAGGTATAAGTAGTAGGGATTTCGAGTATTTATCCTTGTTCGTAGAGAACCAGAGAGCGAAGGGAGCATGAGCCCTCTTCGGGGTGGTGCTGCCTCTTTTCTTCCATCCCCCCTTCCATATCAATCATGCATGACCATATAGCATAGAGGCAAGGCATATATATACACTTTTTCTTCCTCTTTCATTGACTCCCTGTATCTTACCCACGATTGATCTTCCCTGAAAATGAGTTGATCGAAGTCGGACCCTCGTGTCGCCTCTTTCCTATCCCTTCCCTAATAGTTGTAGCTTCAGGACCAATTTACATATCATGATTTTCAGGACCAATCGATGGTAGATCGTTCCCTATAAAATGACAATAAAATATTAAATATAGGAGCATTTGAACCATTCATGTATACCTGTTTTTTTAATGAAATCTTTCCTTTACATCAAGGTAATTTCCTTATGAATTGTCTTCCCATCAAGGTACCCACCTTCCCATATAGTACTTTCCTTATATTAAGGGAGATATGCTCAGGTTCTACAAAGAAGGAAGTCACATCAAATAAAAATTTATCTCTTAGCTACACCCAGCTTATCCCTCTCTCGTCAAGACCACTAGACTAAGAGTCATTAACTTGATAGACATAGCCACTCGATAGACATGGATAGATTCCCTTATTACCGGTAGTCTCCTTACTGTGGATTAGGCCATGAAAGGGGATAACCTTACAAATTAATTGAGGGACATGAATAGGATAATGGAAAGGAAAAGAATAGGACCTTGGGGGTCTGGGGAGGAACCTAAGGGAAGGAAGAACCGAAACTTAGGGAAGGAAGAACCATACCTAAGGGAGGGAAGAACCATGAAATATGGAGAGATAATAACTAACCCTCTCTAGTTGGATCAAGCTCTCTCTAGCTAGATCAAGAGATAAGACAAGGTTATCCCTAAAGTGGAAATACAAGGTTATCCCTTCATTGAGATCTAGGTAGATCCCTTAAAGTATGGGATTCATAGAATCAAAACTTAAAGATTAACTAAAAGTTGTGTAATTTACTTCGCTTGCTTATTTCATTTGGAAGCAGGTAAGATGGTGATGAATTGTGATTGGTCTAAACCAAACCTTCGACTTCATACAACTTAGGTGGCTATCACCAACCCCATAATTTTATATCCCATACCTTACATTTCCTTGTTCGCATAGTGAATGAAGGCCAGGTGGAAGGGAGCCCCTTAGAGAATAGTAATAGTAGCAGTCAGTGGGTTGCTTCTTGGCCACACCCCAGAGCTTATAGATACAACATATTCAATATGCATTATCAAGCAGGAAATTTCATACCATCCGTTGATATACATATAGGAACATGGGTTCATAATATTGAATGTAATCCAGATCAAGGCACAAAGCCAACTCGATCCATAGGAACCTTCGCTAAAATAATGAAGAAACCTAGGAATGCACTACAATGTCTTGTGCGGTCCCCTTCAGGTGTTGAAAAACTCATAGATTCCCGATGTCGAGCCACTATTGCTATAGTTTCCAATCCCAACCATGGTGCACAAAAGAAAAGCTTCGAAGGACAAAGTCAGTGGTTAGGCAGACGCCCCATTATTCGAGGTGTTTCTCTGTGTTGTTTTCTACTTCATCGTGGCTATCATTCTTGGGCTGACCTAGGTTCAGGTCCTTATTTGGTTTCCAACAGAACTCTCCTTAGAAACTATCGGCCCTCCTTGTAACCCAGAAGGCAACACAGTGAACAAGATGCACTGTGTAGTCTCACTTGAGATAATTCTTAAGGGTGGTTTCAACGCTCAGATGCTTGCATACTGGGAATGAGTGGGGATCTGTGATTTCACCCTTTGTGATTTTCATTCATTTACTAGCTCATAAGTATAGATTTATTATATTGTTATTCTTACGCATGCATATAAAAATATCAGACTTAACTAATTGATTCATTTATCTAACATCTACTCATCAACATCAAATAATATACATCACATTCAGTCACATAACACATGGTCTATCGTGGATCACCCCTCATGGGCTACGTCCACAAAGATTTGGCTATTCTGCTATTTTATTATATTTATTCCAAAACTATAGTGTCGTGCAACTTACAACTCTCCATCAAAATAGGTCGAGATCTTACAATGAGGCAGAGTAGATCGCACCATGCTCCTCATCCTGTTATCTAACTTTCAAGATCCACCTTAATCCCTCTCCTCAGCTCAACAACTTACAAAAATAGATCAGAGTAACAGTATGATATAATGATAATCAACATGACCTCCTGCTCAAAACCACAGAACAGTAGAACTCCTGACTGAGAATAATCGAATCCCTTACCTAGACCTCCTAGGTAGCTACTTATACATATTTTCAGCTTACCATTCATTGCATTCTCTTACCAAAACCCTAACCCTATCCTAGCTAGGTCTTCTTGCATGCCTACCTCACATGCCTTCCTCTTATGCATGCGCATTTGTTTTGCACATGCTAATTTTCCTGCATGTGATGCTTCTTCTGCATGCGCATTTGCCTCCCACGTCATGCTTTTCCCTCAAAGTTGTCATGTGCCCAACAGACCCCAAAAACTGACATCGTTACTCATCCTAAGTCAGTGCCTAACTCCTATGTCTGTCACTGCTTGTGCCAATGCTTCATACATATCTACTATCCGTTGGCACTGCTCCTAAGCCTGGCTTCTCTTTGTTGACATGGCTTCGACCACTTGCGCGGTGACTGGTGGTCATAAGATCTCACCCCCCTCCAATCCTATATGTTCGAGGCTTGCTTTCACTGCGTCAATTTCCATGACCAATTGTTCTGCCTTTTCCTGTAGGGGCTCCAAATGAGCCTGTCATGCAATGTTTTGTGCCTGTCGTGCGATTGTTTGTGCCTGCATTGCTTTTTCATATTCCTGAAGGTTCTTCATTTTTGCGTCCATATTAATCTTTTCTAGCAGTGACATTGTCCTATGTCGTTGCTTGAAATATACCATTGTTGTGTGCAATTTATCTTCCTCTCCTTGCAGCTCTTATAGGATCCCATCCTCTAGTATTTGGGTCCATAGTTGGCCTCTCTTCTCTATCAGTTCTGCCACCCTATGTATCTTCAGCGTGATGTTTTCTGCGACTGTTGTCACATCTTGCTCTCTTTGTGCTCAGACTATTTGGGGATACATAGGTATTGCAAGCTCCTACTGTTCTTTGATCTACTCTTTATATTGTTGCAGAGTCTGTGTTATCTTTGTTATATTCTCCTTCGAAGATGTTTCCTCTAATGTTGTATCATCTAAGATCACTTGAAAGATTGATTTTATCTGGGTCTCTATATCATCCACTTTGTATTGTGCTATATCTTTCTTCTACCCTTCCTGGCTGATGGCTTCCTTCAATAACATATTTTCTTCATGTGCTCTTTGTAGATCCATCGTGTCATACCTTGCTCTAGACTAAATCTCCTACGCGATGCTAACATGTAACTTGAAAATCTCCTTTGTCGGTATCTTGGGCAACACCAAGTCCAACGTTTTGACATCCTTCATGGGCTTCTCTATTGTTTCCTCATCAATGAACAACATATTTGGTGTTATGATAAAGTTAGCACTTCCCTGCGTTGTGATTTGTACTATCTTTCTGGTAGGTTATCCTTCTCTTACTGGCATTAGTTTCTCCTCTCTTTTTTTGTTCTACCTTCATCCGTAATTGTTCTAGCGCAATTTTTGCCTCCTGTACATGTTCCAAAATTTAAGTTGGATGGTTTTCTGCATTTTCCCCAACTTCTGACAATTGATATTCCACTGTCGTGGCTATCATCTCTATGTCATTTCATGTCAGTGATGTTTCCATTTGTTTCATGTGGGCCTCTGACTTCTTTATGGAGCCACTTTATTTCTCCATTGCTCTCTTCCTTTGGGCCTCTAGTTGTTCAGATGCTTCTAGCATCTGTGTATCCATGTCGGTATCTTGCTCAACTTCTTCATCCATGTTTACATATTGTTCCTTTGTCTGCATTTCCTCTACTCTCACCTTTTCTCTCAGTCCTTCCAGTACCTACTCTGTAGCTTGTGGACCCTGTGTATGACCACACTGTGACTTCTTTTTTGTTCTAGTTTTCTTCTGAATTGAGTTTCTTTCCCCCACTATACCTATTTTTTTTTATTTTGTTGGATAGCACCATTCTTTCCTATTTGTTGTGTGGGGACTGTGCTACCATGCGTCTGGACTTGTGTTATTTGTGTTTCTCTTGGAATATCTGGCACTTTCCACTCCTCAGGCCACTCTTGGACCTCCATGTGGATTTCCTACGTCGTCATATAGTACTTCAGTTGCAACCACTCCTTGGTTGGGTCCTTCTTTTCTTGTAGCCACATCTTGTGACATGATGTGTGGAAATTTACTATCTATCCATACTCCTAGATAGTTTCTGGTGAGATCCTCCATGTATCCACAATGATGTTTTGAATCTCTGTTAATTACTACGCGAACATGTCATTGTTGAATTTCTTTACCTTGGGATCTGTTGTGCTTCGCAGCGACGTGTAGCGCGTTGCACCACATTTTCTTGTCCTTAGTAGGAACACCATGCATGTAGGTTCGTGCCACCCTATAAGTGCAATGAGGATGAGTAATGACAAGTAGTGGAACTCAAAGCCCCAATATTTTTCATCCTTACAATCTTCAAGGAATGAGTTGAGTATATATGGGGCCCAGCTCGTCAAGCTCCCCTTTGCGCATTGTGTCGTAGCTGCTACTACTCCTGCGGGCACTTCTTATTTTTGACACTTGCACATTAATTTACAACTAAGAAATCTGGTTGCAAAATGAGTCACAGGATCATTGATGTCATTGATCCTGATTCCTCTTTTCCCTCTCTCAGTGCCATACTTTTCTTTAATCTCATTGGAGATGGATTTTTCCCTAGTCTTGTCTTCTAGGTATTGCTTCGGCTTCTCCCCATTTGTGGGTAGCCTTGTAATCTCTATGATGAGTTCAACATTGATCGATATTGGCCTATCCATCCATAGGATGCCTCTGTGTACCTTCGCTAGCAACTTTTTAACACATTCGTTTATGTATTTCCTATTCCCTAAGTGTGGTATGTCTAAGAGGTTCATGATACATGTGTTGTATAGTCTCAGGACCCATTGTGTAGGCTCCAACAGTGGAGTGCCCGATGGCCCCTATCCCCTTCTCTCTAGGTAGCTCTGTGTTGCCAAATCTGGGAACTTTGTGACATCTGAGACATCATGGTCGAAGTATTTAAGGTCGTCGACTCCTCCTACCATGTTATCCCCAGTTTTCACTTCATTGGTAATTTTCGACATTACTATACTTACCTCTGCCTGAGTGTGTTGCACACCCTATGTACTACTTTCATCTTTCAGCTTCTTTTTCCCTTGTGGGGATGATACTCCCCCCTCTTTCTCAGTTTCATGCTCTGGTTCAGACTCTAGACCTTGTTGCATCGAATCCATGGTCGGTTCTACTTCTTATGGCCCTTTTCCCCTCGATGCATCAGATTCCCTCCATTCGACATCCTCTACCAGTTGCTCAGGCTCTTGTGCAAGTTGTTTCTCCTCCTCCACATGTAATGTGGTTTGCCCTTATTCGGGTGTGTGGATTTCATCCACATCCACCACTGTCGGCATCTCATTAGTTTCACCTTGTGGTCCCTGTGTGCTACTCTGAGTGCTTCATCCGGTTCTGCTTGATGCTCCAACCCAAGGTGGCAACATGGTGGTTAAATTTGAACTACAAGCTCTCAACTCGATAGATGGTAGAACATTTCCACACTTTATCGCTCTTCCGCTTGACTCTGTGTTTTTGTCCTTAGCAAAAATCACAATGGGTCGATTTTCCCCCTCTTTCCAACTTTATAATGTGACAGGGAAGTGACAGCTGTTTCGCACTGATATTTGTCACTTTTTCCCATTTTCGTTATGTTTCCTATGCACGGTACCTTTTTTACCTATTAACTTCTCTTCTGCGTGTCATGTTTTCACACCTTGGTTTTCTTGTAGCGCCCTGTTCCGTTTACCCAATTATATTATGTTGAGGCCCTCCATGTGCGTTGAATTGATTTTATTTTTATTCTTTTTACTTTGTATGGATTTTCTTCTCTCTTTTTTTTTTACCTATCTTTTTACTACATGGTGTTGTCTAAGTACTAGGAGGTCGGTTGTTCCTATACAGCTTCAGTCGACTCCCGTTGATCATTCCTCTAAGTTATGTACCTCCTAAATCTTTCAATTGTATATCTCCCCCTCTAGGATAGTCTTCACTTCATATGGTCCCAACCAATGCATTCTGAATTTTCCTAGGTATTGAAGAAACTTACTATCATACACCAATACTAGGTCTCCTTCCTTGAAACTCTTCCTTTTAATATGTTTGTCATGCCAAGCTTTGTCCCTTACTTTCTGTACTTCTTGGTGAAATCCTGCTAGAATCCTATCTTCTTCCATTAACATCAGCAGACTTAGCCTTTCTTGTATTGTGCCTCGTTCTGTCATGTTGATGATTTCTCCTACACACAGACTAGGTACCAAAAATTCTAATGGCACCACTACTTCTTGTCCATACACCAACCTGAATGGTGTGTACCCTGTCAACTTTTTTCATGTAGTATTGTATTCCCATAATATTGTTGGCATCTTCAAGTCCCAATCATCCTTGTTGACATTGCAAATCTTTGTCAGTGCATTCTCTGGAATCTTATTAAAGGCTTCCCTTGTTCCGTTTTCTTGAGGATGATATGGTGTACTCTTGTGATGATAAACTTCAAAATCCTCAGTCATAGCCTTGATAGTGCTATTAATGAAGTGAGTTCCTTGGTCACTCATCAAAATCCTTGGGCATCCAATTCTAGTGATCACTTGCTCAAACAGAAAGTGTGCTCCTATCTCTGCATTGCAATCTTTTATCAGTGTTGCTTCTTCCCATCTCGTTAAGTACTATGGCATAGTAATGATATACCTTGCTCCTGACCTCTTTGTTGGTGGGTTAATTGGTCCTACAAAACATATTGCCCATTTGTCGAATACTTTCAAGGTCACTTGTAATCTCAGGGGCATCTCATCCCGTCTATTAGGTTTTCCAACCCTCTGACATACATCAAATTTTTGCCAGTATTCCTTTGCATCTATGTGGATGGTCAGCCACCATAGTCCTGTGCGCAATACCTATTGTGCGGTATATTTTCTTGCCTAATGTCCTCTAGTTATTTCCTCATGGGCCTCTACTAAAATCCTAGGTCTTTCATGTTCTAGTACACATATTCTCAAGATGTTGTTTCCACCCATCTTGTATAAGTGTCCTGCAATCACTTGATAGTCTGCAGCTCTGACTACTAGATTTTTCCTCTGTGCAGTGTTGAATTCTTGTGGCACAGTCCATGTACTCAAGTATTGAATGATGTCAGCAAAATATTCATCAGCTACTTGGACTGAAAATAATTGTGCATCAGGGAAGTTGTCCTCTAGATTCGTAGGTTCCTCTCCATCAGTGATCCTTGATAGGTGATTGAGTCCTGCATTCAACTTCCCTGGTTTGACTATCACTTCAAATTCAAATTTCTGAAACAGCAGTAACCATCTACAAATTCTCCCCCCCAACACTAGCTTATTGACTAGTTATTTGAGGGAATAATGATCTATGAACATTTTAAAGTGTTTCCCAAGTAGATAGCGTTTGAAATTTTGCAGTACATATACCATTGCAAAGCCTTCTCTTTCTGTAGTATTGTAGTTCTGCTCTGACTCTGACAATTTTTTGCTTGCAAATCCTATAGGATGGTCTAACTCTCCTGCTCCTGGTTGTGCTGGAATATCTCCAAGTACTATCACTAATGCATCTACATGCACATGAAATGTCTTTTCCCAATATGGGAATAATAGTATTGGTGATGTTACCATCTTCTCTTTTAGAGTGTCCAATCCTCGCTAATAGTCCTCATTCCATTGTAATTTACTATCTTTCCTCAACAGTTTCTCCATTGGCGTAGTGATCTGTGCATACCCTTTTATGAATTTCCTGTAGTAGCATGTTTGCCCCAATGTTGCTCTCAACTGACGTACTGATTTTGGTGGTGGTAAATTGACAATCACTGCAATCTTGGCAGGATATACTGGCAAGCCTTGTTTTCACACTATATGGACCAATAGTATCCCAAAAGGTGTCCCAAAGATGCACTTTTTGATATTTAATGATACCCGACACTATTTTCACCTTTCCAACATTATCCTTAATACCTCTACATGGTCTTTCAACAGACTGTAGACTTTCCAATCATGTAGATATACCTCTAAATACTGATGGATGAATTCTTTGAATGCAGCTATGACTACTCTTGAGAATATTGTTGATGCATTATTCAATCCAAAAGGCATGACTATGTACTGGTAGGATCCCCATTATATGGAAAAAGTGGTTGTGTACCTATCTTTTGGGGCTATCTTGATCTGATGGTAGCCTGAGAATCCATCTGTGAATGAGTATGCTTGTTGGCCTCCTATATTCTCTAATACCTAATATGTGAAAGGGTAGGGAAAGGGTCATGTAGGAAAGCATCATTCAGCTTCCTTAGAGCGACACATATCCTTATCCCTCCCTGCTTCTTATCTTGAACTACCATATGGCTTACCCATTCAGATTCCTTCACTGGTTCTATGATTCCAGCCTCTAACATTCTGTCAATTTCTTATTTTACTTTCTTCTTATATATTGGGTTCAGTCTATATGGTCATTTTCTGACTGATCTAGCCTCCGATTTGAGAGGTATATTCATCTCTCCTATCTCTCTTGCTATGCCTTTCATCTCTATAAAGGTTGTTGGGAACAGGTTACTATACTTGTGCAGTAACTCTGTTATGCTTTCTATTGTTTATACTAGTAGTCTCTAATGTTGGCCATTTTGGGATTCTCAGTTGTCCCAATGTTAACTTTCTTCACCTTGATCGGTGCAGCAAACACTTCTAATTACAGAGGTGGACCTTCCACCACACTTTCACCTTCAATTTCTATAATTTGAATGTTACAGGGTCATCTTCATCTAGTGCTTATTCCTGCACATGGTAGCATGATAGTAGTTATTTCTCTGTTTGTTTGTTCTGTTGTTGATACTCTGTTATGAGTTCAACCTCCGGTTATTGAATGAATATTACCCCTCTGCTCTATTTGACTATTGAATCTATGTTGGGGTTCTCATGTTCAAATGATAAAGTGACTGTAAAATTATGTTGTAACATTATCCATTTTGCAATGCCTCTACGCAGTTCTTGGTCTACATACCAATTTGCTAGAATCCATTCCAATGTGTGAATAAAGTAATGAGGCCATTCTTCTAGTGGTGTCATTCTCCATAGTGTTATTCACTTCTCCAAGTGTTCTCCTAGTCTCCCATGTCCGTCATATCTCTATAGTTGGTTGCTTCCCTATTCTACGCCAATTTTGATGCGCAATAATCATTTGCATTGGTACCAGTCCTTTACTGTCTCTTTGTGTGCACCCCACCATATTGCAGGTGTTTCCTTGCATGATATATCCAAGGCTAAGAGCCTTTGATTTTCTAACACTTCATCTTCGTATCTTGTTAGGAATTATTCTAAGTTATTCACCCCATGAAAGTTGGGAGGTTCTCTTATCTCTATACCTACCCATCTTACTGCGCGGTCTATTCTTATGCACCTTCTTGTGGAGACTTCATGTAATATCTGCTGCCAATTCTCCAGCCTTGTATCTGAGTTTGACACGCATGATGTGATACTTCTCCAACTAAGTACCCCATCTGCAATTGGATTCACATAATCTTCTTCTCGCACAGTGGTTTTGTATAATTGGGTAATTTCTTCCACATCTAAACAAGTGGTTTCTACAAACCTTTCTTCTTCTGATGGATCTCATGGTGCAATGACTCTGTACTCTTCAGAATCGAATGTCATATTCCTCATCTTCAAATTGATTATGGATTGGTTATCAAACGCCCAATCCAATCCAAGTAATGTCGGATAAGGAGTTGTGCCATCCACTATTTCTATTACTTTGAAATCAGCTTTAGTGCGCACTCCATCCAGATCTATTGTCACACCCTTTAGCCTCCCAATTGGCAGGTCCCTATGTTTATTTCCTAGTTTTGGTTGAATAGGTGAATATCCTAATGTGGACTCTCCCATACATTTCCATGTCTTCTTGGGTAATACATTCACTTCGGAGCCTAAATCCAGTATAATATCTCCCATGTTGAAACCTCCAATGTTGGCATTCAATCTAAATTATCTACTTGTCCTTCTCCTTGTATGTAGATGATTAATTGTTTTATGTTCTAGTTTTCCCTCTACATCTATGCTACATCTTTCTAACATATTTTCTAACACTTTAACGGATGACGGATCATTTAGTAGTTTAACACGGGATTGCATAAAAGCCTTTATGGTACTTACTTGTCCTATGGATTATGATTCATTAGTGTGATCCAGTGATGAAGACATATCGTATGTTGGTACATCCTGAGTATGTTGTGTAGTTGATGTAGATTCAATGTATCGCTTCAAGAATTCTTTTCTAGCTTGCTTTAATATCTTCTTTTCGTTCTGTGCATCAAACTACTTCATTGGTTCAATGTTCTTCTTTACCCATTGGTGTTGTGTTGGATCTTGTCTTACTGCATCATCTATTGTCTTATCTCCTCCTCATGTGACTATGTTGATATTTCTTCCATCATCCCTTACTTCTACAGAAATCCATTGAAAATTCTGATTGTTCTAATTTATCTTTTCATGGATCTTCCCCAATAGTGTCAGCCAATATTTTGTATCATGGTCGGACGCACGACAATACATACATGTTGCAGGTGGAAGTGGGCATGCTCTTGCATAGTGTCCTAATTGTTAACAGTTATGGCATACCACCAGTCCTCTGCCTCTTCCAAAGCCTCCTCTACCTCATCCTCCACCTCTGTAGCTAGCTCGATCTCCTCATTGTGCATTGTATTGTGGCACCTAGTTATACTGTACGGGATTATACTGTGGTTGCGTAGTTTTATATTTTTGTGGAGCAACATTATATAGGGCTGGTACTTGGTTAAAATGTGGTGCAGCTTGCCATGTCATCATCTCTTCCTACACCCTATAGGTGTTTGATGTTATTTCCCTCATCCACTCCATTGTCCTGCAATCTTTGTCGTAATGGCCTACTGACTTGTAAAAGTTGCAATATGAACTCTTAGGAACTGTCTTTTATTTATGCATCATTGGACAATGATAGGGATCATGCCCATGTGTCTTACATATCTCATAACATATTCCTCCTTTCGGCAAAGGGTTTGGCAGTATTGTTGCCATGTATTGCGCGAATGTTGGGAATTTGTTCTTCTAGTGTCCCTCTGTCTTACATGTGGTACACCAAACAACTTATTTGTTGTCCTTACTCTTGTTCTAGTTTAATTGAAATGTTATATTCTTCAGGTCTTCCTTGAGTTCCTCTATTGTTGGATCTATCTTCTGATATTGGTTCTCTTCTAGTTGCAAGGCAGCCTGCAAAGCCCCTGCCTGGGTCTGAAACTTTTGTTTTCTTAAAGGGTATTTCAAGTGTGGTAGTAGTGAATTCACAAACAAATGTCTATGTTGCATATCTGTCATGACATACTTCAGCTTTACCTTCAATCATTTGAATCTCTAGTCTATCTCCCACACATATTCTCCTGGTTTTTCCATTATCTCTATCATCTCATTCATGTATTAATCCTCTAAGCTAGGATTTTGGAATTCATTTATCAATAGATTCTTGATATCCACAATCGTTCCGGTTGTTCCTCGTGGACTGTTTACAGCTAAGCTCATGTACCAATCCAGTGCATAGTCTCTTAGCATGATGGCTAACTGTTCCAGTTTGGTATCCTCATATGTGATCTGCTTTGCTTCCTAGATCTTTTCACAAATGAACAAGTGCTTCTCAGGGTCTTTCGACGCCTCTCCCTTGAATTCTGGTAACCTGATGGTGGGATCATGTCCTGTCATCCTGAATGTTGAACTACTACCTTCGCGCGGTGTAGATCCTTGATTAATACTTTCAGAATTGCCTACCCCAGTTGTTGCTCCCTATGTGGATGTACTTCCTGCTATGTTTCTTCCGTTGAAATTCGGTTGCCTAAACGGTGGTGTTCTTTCTGGTGTATTGGTTGCACATGGGTTTATGGGTTCCACACTGACATTGATATGGATAGGATTTTTACCTCTGGTTTTTTCTCTTGGACCTCTTGTCTTCCTTTCATATGTCACGTGCAGGATTTCCTTAATCTTCTCTACAACCCAAAGATCCTCTACCTCTTCTTCATCACTTAACAAGCCTTCCCTCGCGGCTATGGCTCTCTTCTTATTGTTCATCTTATATTGGTAGGGTACTCCATTGTTCGTTCTTCTAGTTGTTTCCATGATATGTTTGATATGATATTCCTCCATCATGATTGGATCTAATTCCTCCTCCTTCTTTCCTTTATCCATCTCTTCCTCCATTTCTTTGTCTCCTTTTAGTGCTTCCCCCATGCACGCAGGGAAGTTTAGATGTCTGAGGCCATTGTCATTACACCTTTGTTATGCAGTAACATCTTGATGGAAGTATACAGTGAATTGATATACCTACCTCGAGGTCCCTTCAAGAACTCTTGCTTTGTTGTGTTGTAAGACCTCGCAGTATCTACTGCAAATTCTGTGATAAATCCTGCAACAATGTTGTCTAACCATAAATCTATTGCACGCATAAATTTATTGTCAACTTATTGTAATTGCATGATATCAACAGGATTCCATTCTAGTTGTTGAATATGATTTGTAGGGTGGTTGTCTTTCAACCTCAATATCCACTACTGCAACACATGCGAGAAATCACAGAAAAATACTTATGCAAGTCAATGAATATGTACTTGTCCAAATATTTGTGTGGTGTTAACTTTAGGTTTCCATTATCTTTCTGTGCAAATTCCAGCTCCTTTGTTTTCAACCAGCTCTCGATCTCCACCTTCGTTGGGTTCCACAGTCTCAAAATCCCCTTTTATCTTCTCATTCTTTTAACGTTGTGTCACCAGATCTTCACGACTCTTTAGCAAATCTCATTCACTCAATCCCTTTCTGTTCCAACCGGAAACAGAACCATTTGTTGATTTCTACTTCATCCTAGCTATCATTCTTGGGTTGACCCAGGTTTAGGTCTTGCTTTGATTTCCAACAAAACCCTCCTTAGAAACTAGCATCCCTCCTGGTAACCCAGAAGGAAACACAGCGCACAGGATGCACTGCGCAGTCTCACACGAGATAGTTATTATGGGTGGATGCAACGCTCAGATGCTTGCAGCCCGGGAATGAGTGGGGATATGTGATTACACCCTCTATTATCTTCATTCATTTACTAGCTTATACATCTAGATTTATTATATTGTTATTCTTACTCATACATATAAAAATATTAGACCTAACTAATTCATTCATTTATCTAACATCTACTCATCAACACCAAAGAAGATACATCACATTCAGTCACATAACACATGGTCTACCGTGGTTCACCCCTCTTGGGATACATCCACAAATATTTGTCTATTCTGCTCTTTTATTATCTTTAGTCCAAAATTATAGCGTCGCACACATTACAACTCTCCATCAAAATAGATCGAGATCTTACAATGAAGAGGACTATATTGCATCGGGATCCTCAGCCTCTGATCTAACCCTCAAGATCCACCTTAATCCCTCTCCTCAGCTCAACATCTTACAAAAATAGCTTGTAGTAGCAATATGATACAATGATAATCAACATGACCTCCTGCTCAAAACCACAAAACAACAGAACTCCCAAATGAGAATAATCGAATCCCTTACCTATACCTCCTATGTAGCTAATTATACATATTTTCGGCTTACCAGTCATTACATTCTCTTACCAAAACCCTAACCCTATCATGGCTAGGTCTTCTTGCATATGTGCCTCACATTCCTTCCTCTTTTGCATGCACGTCTGTTTTGTACGTGTTTCTTTTCCTACATGCGTGTTTACCTTACATGTGTTAGTTCTTTTGCATGCACATTCACCTCCCACGTTGTGATTTTCCCTCAAATTTGGCCTGCACCCAACACTATGAATTCAGTGGATCATCTCCATGGAGGAGGCTAAGGATGCACACATGAAAGGATAAATACCTTTGGTGTCACCTTGGGGAAAACCCACCAAAGCTAGATTTTGAACAGTGGTGGAGAGACACAGAAATTATAATATGTACTCTCAGAATAAGAAGAATAGTATATGGTTCCATAATTTATTAATAAAAAACACCACTAAAAAGTGGACTATTATTATGTAAACCTTAAGCAACATAACAAGCCCTATTTTAGCCTACAAAGAAATCCAAGCAAAACCAAGGCTTATGACACATGCAATATCAAAAAACCACCTAAAAAGGGAGGGGGTTGCTACTAGTAGCACCATTTTTAAAAATGGGGTAAAAAATGTGAACCCCAAAAAAACGAGAACAATCTAGAGTTCTTGTTAAGTTGATAACTATGTTAAAGAAGAACCAACACTCTATGCACAACAATCTCCTTATGTTCAATCTATCGACAATTCATGGTATAATGATATCAAGTGGTGCCTTCAGCACGACCGGTGATTATTTCTACAGGAGCCAAACATTTTGAGAAGAAATATCATGCTTGGGAAACTTGATTTAATATATGAAACAAATTTGAAAAATTAATAAATAAATTGCTACGATGATATATCATGATGATTGTATGTGTGTGATACAGATGAGATGATCGCTAATGGAGTTGGGAATCTCATAAAGAAGGCTATTGTTAGGACATTGGAACCCTTTGATTTCCATGGGTTACATATTTCTAGTGGAAGTCTAGTAGTGAGATGGCACTCTCCTTGCGCAAGAAAACCTTGAAAAATGATGGATCGCACGAGGGATTGTGTAGTAGTGAAGGGGATTCCTAAGCATGGAAGGTGAGGATGGAAAGGAAGAGGTAACATAATAGTGCATATGGCATGGTGGCTTAAATCATGAGAGTGTGTCAAGAAAGAACAATGAGTTGAATTCTTTCATGCGGCAGCTTTGTGAAGCACATGACAACCATGCAGATAATCATTGAATTATGATTGCAAACTTAATTTTGAACAAATGCTTACATTGTGGAGTTTGGAACTCTTGTAAATGATAAATTTCTATTTGAAATTAACTATAACATGTATGTTTCTTGGTGTATGTTGTAGAGATAACTGAAAAATGAAGAACACCAAGAGGTGGTGTATTCCAAAGACAAAATGAATTAAATACCAGCTACAACTAAAAGGAAGCAGAGCTTGACAAGAGAAGATAAGAGAAGATAAAATTCTAGTGGACTTGTTGCGGCTTGAACGAAGTAAAGTGGAGCTAAAGATGCAATGCGGGAAGCACATTTGCAACTATTTGAAAGTTTGAATATTCCATTATCACAGTTGAAGTTCCTGGAGCCACAACTCTAAAATTTCTTGTCTAACCTTGTGTTGGAGCCCTAGAGGGAAGTGGTATAGCCTGAGGGACTGTAGTGAAAATAAGGGGGTACACTTCCTTGGGTTGTTCAAGTTGTAGGGAAGAGAGTTTGTTGGTTGGAATTGTTGTGGAAATCGACAAATTGTGAAAGTGGTTGCAGTTGGAATTCCTGAAGCCACATCTCCGAGACCTCCTAGCCATTCTATGTTGAATCCCTAGAGGGAAGTGGTACAACCTGAGGGACTGGGAAGTAGAGAATGGGGTACACTTCCTTAGGTTTTGTAGACTGAGGGTAAAGAGAGATTTCCAGTTGGAATTGTTGCACATAAATTGTAAAAACATTATGTATTGTTTCAAACTAGAGTGCCTATGTATATATGGTTTTAGGTTGGAGTGCATATGTATATATGTTTGGGTTGGAATGTCTATATGATATTAGGTA
This sequence comes from Picea engelmannii, assembly GCA_009831015.1. Taxonomy (NCBI): domain Eukaryota; kingdom Viridiplantae; phylum Streptophyta; class Pinopsida; order Pinales; family Pinaceae; genus Picea; species Picea engelmannii. The sequence continues at coordinate 194,725 of ML802050.1, forward strand.
AAAGAGCCTACATGTTGATTAAATTCCAAAGAGTCTAGCATTTTGATATGCATGTACATCATATTGTGTTGTTCTCTGAGGACAATGAAAAAATAGGGGTGGGGGGGGGATGTAACTGTTGATTAAGGTTGGTTGTCATTGATGTCAACACTTGAAGAAAGCCCCGTAGCATAAAGGTTGGGTAATGGACCCAATATTGTTTGATGTAAAGATTACTCATTATTGTCTTGTCATGGTTGATAATAAGTAGAAATGGATGAACTCCAAAGTGGCCCCATTATGGTGAAAGCCCTCACGGAAAGACGCTTTGCAGATTGAGTTATCCTAGAAGTATGGTTAGAGAACCCATTCTTATTCGTAGAATAATGAGATGAACACCGATGAATTTTTCAGTGAAATTATCCTATATGTATAGTGCTTTTCATTCCATTTCTGGTGGTATGTGGAACTTCACATAACTCCTCACAGTTAGAGATTTATGGCCATGAGAAGTTAGAGAACCCAAGTTTGGGTAATGGACCCAAGTTTGTTTGATGGATAATGGTATGAGTTTTGATATATTTTCAGATAATAGTATTCTATATGGATATTACATGTCATTCCATTTCTGGTGGTATGTGGAACGTCACATAACTCCTCACGGTTTGAGAGTTATGGCCTTACGAAGTTGGAGGACCCTCATATGTCATCTAGAAGCCCCAAAAGGTCAAAGTAGTCAAAGTGGTTTAAGAGATTTTAAAAGGTAAATAATAAAGTGAAGTGATGAGTATACTATAATTCAAAGTGAATACAAAATAAATTAATTCAATAATAAACTTAATGGAAAAATTAGAAGTGGGTTTACCCTAAAATAAGGAAAGTGGGCAAAATGACCTAGAAGATGTTTTTAAAGAAGCTACTTGGAGAGTATAAATAAGAGGCAAGGCTCTCTCATTTAAGACACACTTGAGCATATTGAATACCTATAGGTGTTTGGGGTAACCAAAGGATATCTAAGCCTAATTTATAAGGAAATTGAAGAAAAGAAGGCCGGAATTCAAGGAAGGATAAATTCTTTTGATGATGCTTTCTACAGTATGTTTTTTTTCAGGTCGTATCACCATTTTCGCAATAAATTTTTTTCTAGAATGATTCAGACCATGAAATTTCTAGGTCATTGAGGAAACATATCCAAGTATCTATGGTAAAAAATTCAATTTGTGGGTCGTTGTATTTTTGGAGTTACACTCTGTGGAAAATAGGGTTTGTGGCTAGTCCTGAAACTAGTCAAAAACAAGTGTTTCGGGTAAAAACGTCATAACTTCTTCATAATAGATCCAAATTTAGTAAGACAAAATGTGTTGGTTAGATTATATTCTTTGGCATGTTGGGTAATAGTTTCATATCAATTCAAAAAATATTTCATGCGAGGCACTCTTTACAAGGTCGCTCTCGAGAAGAAGCCCAAACTCACTCTCGAGAAGAAGCCCAAATTTAGCAAGGTGTGTCATTTTTTCCATAACTCATTTTATGAGAGTTTACAAGTAGTGACACATAGAGGAATTGCATAAAACACACTAAAGAACATTGTCTATCAGTTTCAGATATTTATTCATTATAGGTAAAAAGTTATGATTATTTCAAGTTAGGGTTGTTGACTAATCCAAAACTAGTCATGTGAGACTAAAGAAAATTTTGATGAAAATGCTAGTCTCTTGTTGTTAAATTTAAGGAAGTTTTGAAGGTATGTAATCATATACAATAGCTATATTACAGAGTTACAAATCATATTTGGATTATGAAATTGATGAGGGAATTTGGTTGAGGTACATGTCAGGCACATGGTTGAGACAAGTAGTTGATGAGTTAACACATACATGAGGTGTATAGTTGATGATGTTGGTACATGTTGATGAGTATTTGATACATGATTGGTACATACTTGGTACATGGTTGGAGGCACTTGTTATTAGTATTGTCGACACATGTTTTATGGATGAGCATACTTGTATTATTAGAGGCACATATTGATCTTGGTGATGATTAAGAGTAGTTGTGTTATCCTTGGTCGATGCACATCTTTGAGAGTTGTCTTGGTTATTTATCTTGGTGAGTAGATCTGATTTTGTTGATAACATTGATGAGATAGGTTGTTGTGATAGGTTGTTTGGACAAGTTGTTGTGACGGGTTATTTGTACAAGTTTGGTGCATGGTTGATTCACTTGTTCATGGTACAGGTTGAGGTACAGGTTGGTGCATGATTGATGCACTTGTTTATGGTACAAGTTGATTACAGTTTGAGGTACAAGTTGATGCATGGTTGATTCATGGTTGATGCATGGTTCAAGTTATTGGTACAAGTTATTTGGTGCAGATTGATTGGTACAGGGTTACAGCAGTATATCTCACAGTGATAGTGTGACAGTGGTTCCATCATTATACTTATACGTCAGGGCAGTTGGACGGAGAAAGGATAGGTGGTTGTAGCCACCTTCCGGTTGTAGTTGGAGAACATAGGGGGTTGTATCCTCCTTCTGGTTGTAGCCAGAGAATTGGGGAGTTGGAGCTTCCCTCATGTTGTAGCCTGAGAAACTAGGGGGTTGGAGCCTCCTTCCTGTTGCAACTGGAAAACAAAGGAAGTTGGTGATTTCAATGAATGTAATTCTTCAAGACATATAAGATAAATCATTATGTGGTTTTCTCCCGCTTTGGGTTTCCACATAAAACACCGGTGTACTGTGTATGTGTATGATTGTTCATTTGTTCATTGCTTATTTACTCTGCAGTTATTGGATGATAATGATACATTGATAT